>WNWK01006601.1:60256-103806 GCA_009830355.1 Cherax destructor | reverse complement strand
TGTCCGAACTTGAGAACAATTGCAGACAGTAATACTGGGGACTTCAATATCTGTTTTCAACAGCAAAATAATGGGGCTATGTAAAAGGTATAAGCAAATTCTAAGTTTAAATACGTAGTTATACTCTAGTAATTAACCCTTAAACTGTCTAAACGTAGATCTACGTTCAGTCACCCTGCACTCCAAATATTTAAAAAAAAAAAAAAAATATTTTTCTTTTTAAATGAAGAGGGCATTATTCTACACATTATAAGATAAAAAAAATTTTAGGATCAGTACTTACTGAGATATAAGCCCGCAAAGTTGGCGCTGGATGCTCACCTGACGGCAACATGGAATTCCTGCCGCTTGCAGAAGTGTTGCTGATATACCTTTTTTTCTCATTTTTATATTATTTTATATAATTTTTATGTTCTGATAATTACAATTTATAGTAGTTCTTGTGATTTCATAGCCAATCTTTGTTCTGACACTAATATTAGGTACTGAAATTGTACACAAACACACTGACAGGTGAACATTTTCACCTGCCTTAGTCATTTACTATTGTCTAGAAATATATACAAAGTATTTATAGGTCCCAGTAATGTTTTAGACACACTGGAGTATATATGAAACTCCTTGAAGCCTGGTGAAAGACTGTCACTAAACTGCTGAGAGTGCAGCAGTGGTTTGGTACATGATGATTGTGCACTGCTACAGGGAACCCCTGGCTTTGTTTGTTTTTACTGTTACACATAAACGTGTCTGTTTGTCTAGCTCTGTCTGCTTATCTGTCTTTTTGTCTGCCTGTGTGTGTATCTTTCTGTCTGCCTGTGTGTGTGTCTTTCTGTCTGCCTGTGTGTGTCTGTCTTTCTGTCTGCTTGTTTCTCTGTCTCAGAGAGCGGCTCATGAACCAACAGTTATTACACACGATGCAGTCACATCTGATTCCTAATCAAGTGAACATGGTATTACTTGCCAGTCATGCTTATTATGCCTTATATCTACAAGCACAGTGTATAGCACTGGATTTTTTGGGTTATTCTAGGTAATTTACACTGTCTGATAACTGTACTTATGTGTACCTGTGAGAGAGAGAAAGAGAGAGAGAGTCAGACAGACAGAGATAGACAGAGAGACAGACAGAGGTAGACAGATACAGATGGAGAGACAGCCAAAGTCAGTCAGCCAGCCAGCCGAATACGTATCACACATGTTCCAGAATCATTTCTCTTTACCTAGGTCATAGGTTATAGGACATTCTGGCAGGATGACACTATAAGTATGAAAAATGAAAGGATGTTGCACAAATGTTGCACATGGGTTATTAGCGAGGTTTTTTATATTTCCTCGACCACTTGCAGCCACATCCATCTCAAAGCCAACTAAGCTTTGGATCAACATCACTTTCCTTTTAAAAGGGGAGTGTTAATACGACATGACATCAGTGAATCCCTGGTGTTTGCTGCGCTGTTTGCTCTAGCTGGTGCTCAATTGAACTGGTGTTCCCACAAGGTACTAAGTGGTCCCAGATTTGTTTAATACTGTGCACACCGAGTGGTAGGACCCATTCTATACTGACCAGGCATCTCAGGCCAATCGTGCCAAATTTGGAGACAGGAAACATAAAACGTTGATCTACGTTTGGAGCGCTTGCGGTACTAACGTAGATGTACGTTTGGACAGTTTAAGGGTTAAGGGTTAAAATATTTGTATAGTTTTAATGTAGGGCGAGCAGTGAGTATTTATTGTAGAAAGAGGAAGAGGAGGAGCAAAGAATGGAAAAAATACAAAAGTTCATTGTAAAGGGGTTAGTGATGCATCTCGGCATCAAGCAATCTCCAAGACTACATATTATGTCTATAAATTTGTACAGTGGTCCCTCAACTATCGGTCTTAATCCGTTCCAGGAGCTAGACCTTAACCATAAGAAATAATGTAAATACAATTAATCCGTTCCACCCAAAAATATTCACAAAAAATACATTTTAATTATAGTTCTACATACACAAAACAACATTATTAACACATAAGTGTAATTATAAATACTGTACTACTACATAATAAATAATAAATAACAGAATAATAAATAACATTTACTTTATTGAAGAGAGTTGCTGGCATCTGGAAGATAGGGAGGAGGACAGGGGGAGGGTGTTAGAGTTTGGAAGGGGAATCCCCATCCAAAAGGACTTCAGGTAACAAGTCCTTATCAGGGGTTACTTCCCTTCTTTTTCTTTTAATGCCACTAGGACCAGCTTTAGAGTTGCTAGACCCCTGCCTGGCAAAGTAACTGTCCACAGTCCTCTGTTTCTGGTGACTAACATTTTCCTGAAGTGGGGCAAGATTCTGTCACTGAACATGTTGCAGATGTGGCTTGCTTCAGCTTGCTCAGGGTGGTGTTTTTCAACAAATGTCTGCACATCAGTCCATTTGGAACAAATTTCCTTAATCTCTGAAGAAGTTACTACCTCACCCTGTTCATCCTCCTCCTCTGAATCAATTTCCTTAAATGTCATCTGTTGCTGTTCTTGATGAAGCTCTTTCAGCTCTTCAGTGGTTAGGTCTATCCTGTGGTCCTCCACCAACTCTTCCACATCCTCACCACTCACCTCCAACCCCAGGGACTTGGCCAATTCCACAATAGAGTCCACAACAGGCACAGGGTCGTCAGGGTCAGCCTCAAATCCTTCAAAATCCCTCTTTTCAACACAATCTGGCCACAGTGGTCTCCAAGCAGAGTTCAAAGTCCTGGAAGTCACTCCCTCCCAAGCCTTACTTATAAGGCCTATGCAATGGACGATATTGAAGTGATCTTTCCAGAACTCTCTTAGGGTCAAATTAGTGTCCGAGGTCACTTGAAAGCACTTTTCAAACACTGCTTTTGTGTAGAGTTTTTTGAAGTTGGAAATGACCTGCTGGTCCATGGGCTGGATGAAAGGAGTGGTGTTAGGAGGCAAGAACTTCACTGTGATGAAACTGAACTCATCAGACAAATAGTCTTCCAAGTTGTGAGGATGAGCAGGAGCATTGTCCAGTACCAGGAGGCACTTGAGTCCCAATTTCTTTTCCAGGAGGTATTTCTTCACACTAGGGCCAAACACTCCAGTGAACCATTCCATGAAAAAGACCTTAGTGACCCATGCCTTGGTGTTAGCCTTCCAATGCACACAAATTATTCCTGTTAACATTGTGTTTCTTGAAGGCTCTGGGATTTTCTGCGTGATACACCAGTAAAGGCTTCACTTTAAAATCACCACTGGCATTAGCACACAACATGAGAGTTAGCCTGTCTTTCATAGGCTTGTGTCTTGGCAGTGTCTTTTCCTCCTGAGTAATGAAGGTCCTGTTTGGCATTTTCTTCCAAAACAGGCTTGTTTCATCACAATTAAACACTTATTGGGGGTTCAAATTTTTCAGTGTCTACGAACCCCTGGAATTCCTGCACAAATTTTTCAACTGCACGTTTGTCTGAGCTGGCTGCCTCACCATGCCTCACAACACTGTATTCCACTACGTTTCTTATACCTCTCAAACCAGCTTTTGCTGGCTTTAAAATCACTCGCCTCAGCACTGGTTCCAGGCATTGTCTTGACAAGATCTGCGTGCAACTGCCTTGCCTTTTCACAAATTATCGCCATGGAAATACTATCACCCGCTATATGTTTTTCATTGATCCACACCCCCAACTACTTCTCAACCTCATCCACTGTTTTCGATCTATTTTTCGTTAACATATCAACCCCTTTTTCAACATTAGCTTCCTTGATTTCTTTTCTCTTTGCCAGGATAGAGGTGATAGTAGATTGTTTTTTTTTCCGTACATCCTGGCAAGCTCACTCAGACGTACGCCACTCTCATATTTTTCTACTATCTCCTTCACTTCGATGGTGTTCCTCACTTTCTTTACCACAGGGGTGCCACTAGGAAGCTTCTTTAGACCCATTGTGACTTATTTCAAAGTGACAATCACTAAACCAGCAATAAACAGAGTAAATTTATTGTGAAATGTTTGAAAGAGCACGCTGGGTAATGTTCTCTCAATGGTAAACAACGCTAGACTGGCGTCCTGCGCGGCGAGGTGTGCAAGTGTGGGCAGGCGGACAGGTCTGGTACAGACCGATACATGAGGGAAACATAGACCGAAAAAAGCAACCGAAACACGAAATCACCGATATACGGAAACACCGAAACACGAGGGATCACTGTACTTTATTGTGCACCCCATAGTACAAGATAGAAGTGCAGCAGCACTTGGGAGAGGAAAATGGAAGAAGTACAAAAGAAGTTCATTGTAAAAGGGTTAGCTGGTGTGTTCATCTGTGTGTTTACATTCTCGGCGTCTCTCGTGGCATCTAAGGGCAGGTGTTAGAAATAATTAAACTCGGTGAACAATGTGTGTCAATGGTAATAATCATAACAACAATAATAATAATAACAATAACAATCTCTGGAGCGCTTGAAATGCCATATAGTATTTCATGTATGTTTGTTTTAATCCAAAAATAGTCGCAGTTTTTTTCTCATTATGCACTGCGTGCTTTAGGATTTACTTTATATGGTGCACACTTACCACATAGATGCATTCTCTCATATCTAGGCCCAAATTTACCGATCTCATGGCATAGATCTATCGTTTGGACCCTGTGAACAATGCGCAGATCTACAGCTTGGCCCGTGAAAGAATTAATTTTGTAGCTAAAATACTACTTAAATTGTCACACAATCGAAACTGCTGATAATTTACGAATTTTGGATTATTTCTTACTTACTATAATTGTGTGCATGGGAGATGCAGTGGAGTGAAGGCTGTCCTGAGTTACACATACAGTGGTACCCCGAGTTTCGAACAGCTCCCAACTCGAACAATTATGTAAGTGTATTAATGTAAGTGCTTTTGTAAGTGTATTTTTTGGGGTCTGAAATGGACTAATCTAATTTACATTATTCCTTATGGGAACAAAATCGTTCGGTAACGGCACTCGAACAGCCTTCTGGAACGAATTATGGCCGAAACTCAGGGTACCACTGTACAGTGGTCCCCCGAGTATCGTAATTAATCCGTTCCAGGAGCTAGTACTTAACACGAAGTTTTCAAAATTCGAACCATTATTTCCCATAAGAAATAATGTAAATACAATTAATCCGTTCCACAAAAAAATATTCACATACTAAATTAAAAACAATATATATACATATACATTTACTTACCTTTATTGAAGAGTTGCAGGCATCTGGAAGGTAGAGTTGCTGAAAGGGGCAGGGAGTTAGTGGTTGGAAGGGGAATCCCCCTCCAAAAGGACTTCAGGTAACAAGTCCCTCTCTGGAATTACTTCCCTTCTTGGTCTTTTAATGCCACTAGGACCAGCTTGAGAGTCACCAGACCCCTGCCTGGTGAAGTAACTGTCCAGAGTCCTCTGTTTCTGGCGACCCTTCAACACTTTCCTGAAGTGCAACATGGCTCTGTCACTGAAGTGGCTGCACAGAAGGCTCATTTCAGCTTGCTCAGGGTGGTGTCTTTCAACAAATGTCTGCAACTCATTCCACTTTGTACACATCTCCTTAAGCACTGAAGAGGGCACCTCCTTCTGTCTCTCACCCTCCTCCTTTGAAGCAATAACCTCAGCTGTGGTCTGTTGCTGTTCCAGATGAAGTTCTTGCAGCTCTTCAGTTGTTAGCTCTACCCTATGGGCCTCCACCAACTCTTCCACATCCTCACCACTCACCTCTAACCCCAGGTTGTTCCCCAATGCCACAATAGAGTCCACAACAGGCACAGGGTCGTCAGGGTCAAGGTCAGGGTCAGCCTCAAATCCTTCAAAATCCCTCTGTTGGACACAACCTGGCCACAATGGTCTCCAAGCAGAGTTCAAAGTCCTGGAAGTCACTCCCTCCCAAGCCTTACCTATAAGGCATATGCATTGCACAATGTTGAAGTGATCTTTCCAGAACTCTCTTAGGGTCAACTCAGTGTCCGAGGTCACTTCAAAGCACTTTTCAAACAGTGCTTTGGTATACAGTTTCTTGAAGTTGGAAATGACCTGCTGGTCCATGGGCTGGAGGAGAGGAGTGGTGTTAGGAGGCAAGAACTTCACTCTGATGAAATTAAACTTGTCAGACAAACACTTGCAAGTTGTGAGGGTGAGCAGGAGCATTGTCCAGTATCAGGAGGCACTTGAGTGGCAATTTCTTTTCCAAGAGGTATTTCTTCACAGTAGGGCCAAACACTCCAGTCACCCATTCCTTGAAAATCTCCGTAGTGACCCATGCCTTGGTGTTAGCCTTCCAATGCACACACAAATTATTCTTGTCAACACTGTGATTCTTGAAGGGTCTGGGATTTTCATAGTGATACACCAGTAAAGGCTTAACTTTAAAATCACCACTAGCATTAGAACAAAACATGAGAGTTAGCCTGTCTTTCATAGGCTTGTGTCCTGGCTGTGCCTTTTCCTCCTGAGTAATGTAGGTCCTGTTGGGCATTTTCTTCCAAAACAGGCCTGTTTCATCACAGTTAAACACTTGTTGGGGGAGGAATTGTTCAGCCTCTACGAACCCCTGGAATTCATGCACAAATTTTTCAGCTGCACGTTTGTCTGAGCTGGCTGCCTCACCATGCCTCACAACACTGTGTATGCCACTACATTTCTTAAACCTGTCAAACCAGCCTTTGCTGGCTTTAAAATCACTTGCCTCACCACTGGTTGCAGGCATTGTCTTGACAAGATCTGCGTGCAACTTCCTTGCCTTTTCACAAATTATCGCCATGGAAACACTATCACCCGCTCTGTTTTTCATGGATCCACACCAACAACAACTTTTCAACCTCATCCACTGTTTTCAATCTATTTTTCGTTAACATATCAACCCCTTTTGCAACATTAGCTTCCTTGATCTCATTTCTCTTTGCCAGGATAGAGCCGATAGTAGAAGGGGTTTTGTTGTACATCCTGGCAAGATCACTCAGACGTACGCCACTCTCATATTTTTCTATAATCTCTTTCTTCAGTTCGATGGTGTTCCTCACTTTCTTTACCACAGGGGTGCCACTAGGAAGCTTCTTTGGACCCATGGTGACTTATTTCACAGTGACAATCACTAAAGCACCAAAAAAAACACCAATTGTAGTGTGAATGTTTGAAAGAGCGCGCTAGGTAATGTTCTCTCAATGGTAAACAACGCTTCACTGGCGGCGTCCCGCGCAGGCGCGGAGCAGGCGGACAGGTCTAATACGTTACGAAACACGAGCGGTTTTAAGATTCTCGAAGTCGTAAAAAGCTTACGAAACACGATGTTTACGAAGTAAGAACCTTACGAAACTCGGGGGTCCACTGTATTTGAAATAGGTTGGTTTGAATTGTGAATGTAGAGTAAGAACTGAGAAAACGGGTGTTAAAAAAGTGAGTAGAAGTTACTGCTGGGGTAGGGAGTCTTGGAAATTACCATGGGTATTCTAAAAGAGAACATAATAATGGAGGAACACTGCAGCAGCCCTACTGGCACATACAAGGCAAGTTCTCCTGTACCAACCATTCCCACCCAGAATGCTGTATAGTAGTCCCTCCATACCCGCGGGAATACGTACCAAGACCTACCGTGGATACCCAAAACCGTGGATAGTAGGGAACTATAAGTTGTTTTTCATTTACATACATACTCATAATAAAGTTTAATTTGAGAATTATCATTTTTTCACTGATGGGAAGCACTTCATGTTTTCTCTTAGGCTTTGAAGAACTGCCACCATCACTGCTTATGCACTTTGGGGCTATTATTATTAAGCAAATTTAAGGGTTATTTTCGGGCCACAGTAACCTGTGGATAACTGAAACTGTGGAAACTGAATCCATGGATACTGGGGTTCCACTGTATATAAGTGAAAAAGAACAAGATGAGTCAAGCTTCGGAAAACATAAAAGTTAAAGAATCTGTTGATACACAATACAGTGGTACCCCGGATTTTGTACAGCTCCCAACTCGAACAATTATGTAAGTGTATTTTTGTAAGTGCTTTTGTAAGTATTTTTGGGGGTCTGAAATGGACTAATCTAATTTACATTCGTCCTTATGGGAACAAATTCGTTCGGTAACGGCACTCGAACAGCCTTCTGGAACGAATTATTGACAAAATCCGGGGTACCACTGTACTTGTAACATACGTATTGTAATTTACCAAAAGTTGAGAATCTGTTGCATCATTATCTAAAGGTTAGTATTGGCATTCTGACATTGATGTGGAAGAATGAGAGACTTGTGCAATATTTGTGGATATATTGAGGAAACATTTTCCCAGCCAGTGGCTTCTTCAGTCCAATACAGAGAAAAATGGTAGAAAGAGGAGTTTGAGGTAACCCGTCCCTCAACCTGGAATCGATATGTTTGGTCCATCACTCTTACAAATACAAAAACACAGTGGACCCTCGGTTTTTGTTGAAAATTCTTTCCAGAATGCTGTTTGAGTGCCGTTACCGAACAAATTTGTTCCCATAAGGACAAATGTAAATTAGATTACTTGTTTCAGAACCCCAAAAATACATTTACAAAAGCTCTTACAAAAATACATTTACATAATTGTTTGAGTTTGGAGGTGAACGAAAACTGAGGGTCCACTGTATAATTTTTATTTCTTTGCAAAAGTTACAATGTGTGATTTACATGTTATAAAGTGTTGTTAAATATGAAGGAAGCTACTAACATGCCTGAGCATTTCTAGCAGACTTGAAGAAAGGACTTTCTTCAACCCACTAACTCACGCAATGGGTGGGATTTGAACCCATGGCAAGAGGGTGCTAAAACTCACAAGCCAGCGCATGAATCAAACCACTTTCCTCTGTTATTTTCTGTGCAAACAATTAATTTGTAAATTAAAATAGTTAGTAATGTGGCTCATGAGTGGACGACCTCTTGTAGTATGGCACTGAGTGTGGGGTTTATATTTTAGTATCATTAATGGATTTTATTACCTTTTTTTTGTGAACTGGTCGCATTCTACCAAGGCAGGGTGACCTAAAAAGAAAAACAAAAGATTTTCTTTTCCAATTTAGTAATTTATACAGGAGAAGGGATTACTAGCCCCTTCCTTTATTACCATTATCATTTAATATTGAAGAAGTCTCTTATAAATTCACATTGTGCACTTCCAGACTTGTTATGCCAGAGGTAAATACTGATACCTTATTGATAAGTGACTACCTCATACTGATACCTTATTGATAAGAATGTGTGTATACCTCATAATGATACCTTATTGATAAGTACATGTCTACTTCGTAGGTATGCCCGTCTGTTCGGAGTCAACGTACGGGACCGTCTAGTGGCACAAACACAAGCACTGTTTGAAAACCATGAAGATCCCGAGATCCAGCGACAAGCAACCAGACTATACAGAGCACTTAAGGATTAAACAACTCTTGTAGTTTTAAGCTGTACTTAAAGTAAGGTATCTAAATCTAATCGTTGAAAAGTGTGTTTATCAGTGGGAATGGTGGGTGTAAAGGTTGCGTTTAAATGTGTGGCTGGTAAATCTAGATTTGTTAGCATAAATGGCGAAGACTTAAGGTAATGTCCGACTTTTAACGCTGGTACAGATTGTTTCTGTAATTTTGATCAGTTGACTTGTATGTAGTAGTGATTCTTCCTGAAATATCACATGGTGAATGATGGTTGACAGCAATTCTGAGCTGTGTATTAAGTGAATGATGTTTTCTTATATGGGTGTGATTAATTTGTTGGTTTGTTTTTACATGCGAGTTCAGTCTTTACACCTTTGTGGCACTTTTATGAATAATGCCACCTACCGTATTTTCCGGCATAAAGGGCACACGAGGTATCACAATGGTAAATCAATAATTATATTTGAGGGTTAATTACCCTCTTACTTTACACTAAAGCATAACACAAAGCCTACCCTTGACCCTGACCTTTGAGCATATAAGACACAGGTTGATTTTTGAAGACGTTTTGGGGAAGAAAAAAATGCGCCTTATATACCGGAGAATACCTCAACCAAACCTAGTTGTGTATGATTTGTGGCACTGCTGTGTATGATGCCACTTACCCCTCCTGGGTGTACAGTACCTATATCATTTGTGGCACTGCAGTGAATGATAAAATCTTAGAGATAGAGGAGATGTTAATTGACAAGAACATAAATATAGAATCTCTTGAAAGATATACCACAAGGGGTTTGTCATCGGAGAATGTCATAAGAGTTTCACAATCAACTCGTCGACGGTGTACATTACAACTTTATATGCCTCAGTACTTTGTAATGGTCCTCTGTGTATGTATGTCCTGTGTGTATATATATAGTGTATGAATATATATATAAATTATGTATGCTACCTAACGTGTGAAAAAGCATAATGTTTATGCAGGACTGGGAAGTGAGACCTTTGGTATTCGTGTCCAGCAAGTTTTAACTTTACGTAGAGGGATTTGTGGTCGTAAATTTTACATTGGTATCAGAGAATGCCCTGTGGACGTTGAATTGGCATTGCCAAAACTCTGTACACGTACAGGGTTCGCAGTAATCATTTTGGATACCATTTCTCTCGCATGTTGAAAATCATGCAAAATACCAACAAGTTGATGAGTAATATACATATACAACAGTTGGGTATTTTTATTGTTCAAACATTTCACCTACACAGGCTTCTTCAGTCGTATACAGAGACAGCACAAGAGAAGAGTTCAGCTCCATGGAGCTGAACTCTTAAAGCTGAGGACTGACCACCTCAAAACTACATGATGGACTGATTACATCGTCTTTTCATCTCTCCTGCTTCTACTGTCTCCTCTGTATGTGACTGAAGAAGCCTACTGAGTAGGTGAAATATTTCAACAATAAAAATACCCAACTGTTGTACATCTCTTACTCATTACCATTTCTTCTTCATATATAATCTGCAAAATATTTTCATAGCTTGATAAATGCTTACTTGGGAAAATCATCTCTCTTCAGACATACTGTGTTCATTATTCTTCAAGCTTGATAAAAGCTTTCTGTTGAACTGGTGTAGGCAGTATGTCTCATCAGACGTTCTGTATTTATTGAAGCTTACTGCAGACCCACATGAGCTAGTTTTCAGTGTTATTGGTGACTAAAACTTGGACAATGTATGTGTAATGTTTACAATACAGTGGTCCTGTGACGGGATACCAACTGTACTGACTACTGATAAGAATATCCAGGAATATTAAAGAATATTGTACTAGAATGCTGCCTAATTTTGACTAGTGCTTGTCTGAGGTTGGGCCACCCAGCCAATGATTCTTGAAATCACTAATGGATATTTTAATAGATATCACCTCCCAACTTGTGCTGTCTGGATACATTTTGAATAAGACATATAACCTCCGACCCCTGTGTGCTATGTAGGTGCATCTCGTAAGTTTTACTAAGTAATGTGTCATAATTTTTTATTAAGTTAAGTCTACTTATTCTCCATGGGGAAGTGGAACAGAATTCTTCCTCTGTAAGCCATGCGTGTCGTAAGAGGCGACTAAAATGCTGGGAGCAAGGGGCTAGTAACCCCTTCTCCTGTATATATTACTAAATGTAAAAGGAGAAACTTTCGTTTTTCCTTTTAGGCCACCCTGCTTCGGTGGGAAACGGCCGACGTGTTGAAAGAAAGAAAGAAGTCTACTTATGTGCTGTAATATTGTATGTGCTACAGTTTTTATTTGTTGGATAAGTTAGGTCATACACGACCACTTGTGAGCTTGGTCGTACGTAACCACTTGTAAGTTTGGTCATACAAGACCACTTGTAAGTTTGGTCGTACGCGACTACTTGTAAATTTGGTCGTACGCAACCACTTGTAAGTTTGGTCGTACGCGACCACTTGTAAGTTTGGTCGTAGCGCCACTGCGTTGTCGAGCGAACTTGTAAGTTTGGTCGTACGCGACCACTTGTAAGTTTGGTGTACGCGACACTTGTAAGTTTGGTCGTCGCGACCACTTGTAAATTTGGTCGTACGCGACCACTTGTAAGTTTGGTCGTACGCGACCACTTGTAAGTTTGGTCGTACGTGACCACTTGTAAGTTTGGTCGTACGCGACCACTTGTAAGTTTGGTCTACGACCACTTGTAAGTTTGGTCGTACGCGACCACTTGTAAGTTTGGTCGTACGCGACCACTTGTAAGTTTGGTCGTACGCGACCACTTGTAAGTTTGGTCGTACGCGACCACTTGTAAGTTTGGTCGTACGCGACCACTTGTAAGTTTGGTCGTCGCGACCACTTGTAGTTTGGTCGTACGCGACCACTTGTAAGTTTGGTCGTCGCGACCACTTGTAAGTTTGCGTGTGCGCGACCACTTGTAAGTTTGGTCGTACGCGACCACTTGTAAGTTTGGTCGTACGCGACCACTTGTAAGTTTGGTCGTACGCGACCACTTGTAAGTTTGGTCGTACGCGACCACTTGTAAGTTTGGTCGTACGCGACCACTTGTAAGTTTGGTCGTACGCGACCACTTGTAAGTTTGGTCGTACGCGACCACTTGTAAGTTTGGTCAGATTAGACAGTTAGGACCACCTGTGTGTTAAGTTTTGCTTCCATCTCTGTGTCTTGCTACTGTCTCTCCCTGTCTTACTTCCATCTCTTCCTGTGTTGCTTCCATCTCTTCCTGTGTTGCTTCCGTCTCTTCCTGTGTTGCTTCCGTCTCTTCCTGTGTGCTTCGTGTTTGCTTCCGATCTCTTCCTGTGTCTGCTGTCTCTTCCTGTCTCTTCGTTCTTCCTGTTTGCTTCCGTCTCTTCCTGTTTGCTTCCGTCTCTTCCTGTTTGCTTCCGTCTCTTCCTGTGTTGCTTCCGTCTCTTCCTGTTTGCTTCCGTCTCTTCCTGTTTGCTTCCGTCTCTTCCTGTGTTGCTTCCGTCTCTTCCTGTGTTGCTTCCGTCTCTTCCTGTGTTGCTTCCGTCTCTTCCTGTCTTGCTTCCGTCTCTTCCTGTCTTGCTTCCGTCTCTTCCTGTCTTGCTTCCGTCTCTTCCTGTCTTGCTTCCGTCTCTTCCTGTCTTGCTTCCGTCTCTTCCTGTCTTGCTTCCGTCTCTTCCTGTCTTGCTTCCGTCTCTTCCTGTCTTGCTTCCGTCTCTTCCTGTCTTGCTTCCGTCTCTTCCTGTCTTGCTTCCGTCTCTTCCTACCTTGCTTCCGTCAGCTACTCAACCTCCTTGGCAAATATGGATTTTTTATTGTGTGTCATGAATATTGGTAAAGTGACTCTTAACACTATAATGTCAACACTGAGTTTATATTTTCCTACTTCCACGATTTCTGTGTTTTGTACCACTTGAAAGCATACTCTTGCCTTTATGTATAATTGCATTTATTATTGTTAATATATACTACAGTTGGTTAAATTTGGTTAATTGATTATCTTAACCAAACTAACCTAATTAATGTAGAGACAGACTTGTATAAAGTAAAAAAATAAGTAATGTTGGTGCTAGGACAGATTTTATTTCAGATAAGTTTGATCAATTAAGAGTACTTGCATGCTGTGTAACTAATGTCTCGTATGGTCACTTTATTAACCGGCTCTAGTGTGTTAAGTCAGCAAAGATGCCGTGTGAATAAATGGAAGAATGGAAGGGGACTCGAACTGTGGTTGATGCATGTAGCAGACCCTCTGTATCACTCCTTGTCCATTCTCTCTATTCATTGGTAGTCATTTGTTACCACCTGAGTGTATTCTATTTACAACCTGAGTGTATTCTGTTTATGATGCGAGTGTATTCTAACCACGGTACGGGCGGGGATTAAACTTGTGTTGAGTCGTAAAACTCCAGACTGAAGCGTTAGTTTTGCAACTCAATCCCCACCTGTACTGTGGTTTGTATGCAATTGTGTCATTATGATATCTTGAGTCCCGAGTGTATTCTGTTTATAAGCCAAAGAAAGGTATCCATTTTCCTATGGTACATTCATGGGTACTAAAGAATCTTATCACCCAGTCTTGTTGTGAAAGGCATTTGTATCTGTCTATTAGAATAGAAAATACTTGTCAATATAATATGCATTATACTGTACACTCGCATGCACTGCAGGCTGGGTGTACACCACCAGACACTTTGTATACTACTTGTGCTGGGATTTGAAACTGTTACCAAATCTACCTATAGAAGGCGCTATGTACATTTCCGCTGTATCTTGCACATTGCCACGAGTGACAGCATCAGTCACGGGTAATGAGAACTCTCTTAAGCAAACTGTAAATATGCTTTAAATTCTAGATGTCAAAAATCCCACATTACTACTATGGCTGTTTAGAGCCAAAGATTTGTTTACTTACGACATCATTTATTTATCCTTTCTTTCACTTTTTTCTACCTCATGGATAAAGTGCTTTAACTCTGTAGTCTTTAACCTTTGTGCCAATGGTTAGTCAGTATTTTTTATCATATAGCTTTACCAGCTCGATAGTGAGAAATAATGAGAGTTCTGGGGTCAACCCTAGGAAGCATCAGTTAATTTAAGATCGCCGTGAGCATCACCGTCTAACCATCGCATCTTGTCACTGGCAGCTATAGGATACTTGAAGGATATGTCTGGTGGAGGGTCAGTGCCCATACTGCCTGGTCCCAGACCACGCCTCCAGGTGGATCAAGGCCTGATCAACCAGGCTGTTACTGCAGGTTGCACGCAGTCCAACACATGAGCAGCAAATAAATCGTGGAAAAGGTGGAGTTTGAACCTGTGGCAAGTGGGACCTAACCTTCAGAGGCCAGTGCGCTAACCACTTGACCAGCTGGCCGAGTCAAGATACAGGCAGCAGCCCGGCTGGTCAGGAAATAATGATCAGAAAACAAACACCTGAAACGTGACAAGATTTTGCAGAATAAAAGCCTGGATGCTGTGACTGGAACAATTCACACCTGTCCCACAAATCTGAGATAAAATCAGTGTTTTTGTCTATCTTTGAGTGAGTGACCTGATTGTCTCATCACATTTTACCTTCAATCTGTAAATTAGTTGTAAGCAGAATTTAATATTCTTTTAGTCTTGGACGGGAAATTTTTGACATCTGACAGCATAAAGTTTCCTTGCACAGCCGTAGACATTGATATTCCTGGCAATTACAGCTGCGCTTCGACTTAGTGGGGTTACGTTCCAACGAACCCATTGTAAGTCAAAAATATCCTAAGTCAAATATGAATACAAGATGCTAAATAAATAATAAATCTCTACTGTCACTGACTAAATTAACAAAAATTCCTGTAATTAACTAAATACAGTGGTACCTCGGCATACGAACAACTCCCAACTCAAAAATTATGTAAGTGTATTTTTGTAAGTGCTTTTGTAAGTGTATTTTTGGGGGTCTGAAACTGATTAATCTAATTTACATTACTCCTTATGGGAACAAATTCGTTCAGTATCGGCACTCGAACAGCCTTCTGGAACAAATTAAGCTCGTAACCTGTATTGAAAATTAAATAAAATGTATACAAGTTAGGGACTTGCTGCCTTCATGCTGGGTAATTATCTTAAGTTTCATCTCTTGAGTAATTGCTTTTGCACCATCGTAAGGTCGAAATATAATAAGTCAAGGAGCACCTGTACAGTGGTCCCTCGGTTTTCGGTCATCTCCAAACTCGCCCTTTTATGTAAGTGTATTTTCGTAAGTGCTTTTGCAAGTGTATTTTTGGGGGTCTGAAATAGACTAACCTACGTGACATTATTTCTTAAGGAAGTAAATTCGTTGGTAATGGCACTTGAGCAGCATTCTGGAAAGAATTTTCGGCGAAAACCGAGGGTCCACTGTATATGACATCATGAGCAATAGACATTCATAAACTTTGTTAACATCTGACTTCCCTTTGACAACAACAAATGATACGGCAGCAATAGACAGACAAACTTAACTACAATTTGACAGTTTCTAACATCAATTAACTTAAATACCAGTAACTTAATATTAACTTAGTTTTCAGGAAAAAGAAATAGCGAAATGTTAGTAGGAAATTCCTTTTTTACTCTTCCCTCAAGGCTGGGTCTACCTAGTAGATCTTATTGGTAATAAGATCATTCACGGTAATACAACTGTCTGACAGCAGCATACTAGCCTTCTGGACTAAGGGTGTTGATATACAGTGGGTTCTCTTATAAACCTCCTCTGTGTACGGCATTTTTGTGTAAATGATTGAAAAAATACAGCCAGAATTGAAAAGCACTTGAATAAAAAGGCACAATACCATGTCTGGAACAAAACACAAGTGACCCACACATAGTTAATGGTGCAAGTCGGACTGAAACACTGTCATAAGTTCATTTTCCTATGTGCAGGTTATCTGGGTTTTGAAAGGCACTTGCATGCTGTTCAATTGTGGATGTACTTTGTCACATTTCCAAAAATTACGTCACATAGAGGAGGTTTACAATAGAGGTTGATTGTATAAACTTGTTCTGTGTACAGTGGACCCTCGGTTTTCGTACAGCTCCCAGCTTAAACAATTATGTAAGTGTATTTTTCTTATTGCTTTTGTAAGTGTATTTTCTGAAATGACTAATCTAATTTACATTCGTCCTTATGGGAACAAATTCATTCGGTAATGGCACTCGAGCAGCATTCTGGAAAGAATTATCGGCGAAAACCGAGGGTCCACTGTACTAACTTAGGAATACTCGACAGGAGGAGCTCGGTTATTCTTTGTTTCTTATTAGAGTCATAGATGCTCTTGTTAAATACTAACTTCACTTAGATTTTTTGTAATCTTAACGTGTGCCAGGTAATTTTTTTGGCCGAAAATACATTTAAATCTCAAATTATGCTTATATTCTTTGTTAAGTGATGACATGTTTTAAATTTCCTTTAATTAGGAAATGGTATGAGTGAATAGTTAAAAAAATGAGATATAGTAAATTTTGGAAATAGTTATATATATGTTGTGCCGAATAGGTAAAACTTGCGATTTTGGCTTAAATAGCAATGCTGTTCTTGCCATATAAGACAAGCGAAAATTTGTGTATGCAATAATTTCACGAGAATCATTCTGAACCTAACGAAAAATGGACTTTGTCTGTTTTATTGTTTATGAAATGAGTTTTTCTAGCAGACTTTATTTATTTCTGAAATTTGTCAGATGTGTTCTGTTAAATCGAAATTTTATTGTACTACTTGAAAAATAAATGAATATTAACCCTTTGGGGGTCGATAGGCCTTCTCGGAAACACGTTCTCAGGGTCGAAAATTTTTTGGAAAACAAAATAATAATTTTTTCTTATGAAATGATAGAGAAACTTTTTCCGATCATAACACCACCAAAATTATGAAATTTGATGGAAAACTAACGGAATTATGCTTTCGTGAAGTTAGCGGTATCGATGACATTTACGCATCGGCGATTTCGCCCACTTTGAGCCCTATTTTCGGCAAATTCCAATGTTTCAGTCTACTAAAATTATAGCTATTTCGCTAGAACTCCATTTCTTCTATCGATTGAGTACAAGAAACTGCCTATTTACCAATTTCAACTACCCAAAATAGTGGTCAGAAAATGGCAATTTGGCCAATTTCACAAAATTTCAAATGATGCCAATTTCAAAATAGGGCCCAGAATAAACAAGGCAGACATTCCTGGCACTAAAATAACATCTCTGTTCATTAGTCATGTCTCCAGGCCCCTTTTACATTACTTTTGCTTTCCATTTTGAATATATATTCTCTCAAAAAATATAAGATTTACTATTATGTATATAACTGCATCATCGTAAAAATGGTATAAATAATATCAGTGCACTTGTGCAAGAATATTATACTCGTCAGTTGATGTGTATTGGACGCATGGTGTGATTTGTTTACTCTTGAACATCGGCAAAAATCGAACATTTTCTCTATTTAAGCTCAATTTCAAGGTACTTGTCATTGTCAAATCAATCAAAATCATCTCTATTTCTGTGATATATCTTCAATTCTATCAAATGAGACCAAGAAAATGAGAATACATCAATAAATACCATACGAAAATAGACTGCAAAGTCGCTGTTTTAAACGGAAAAAACGGTCGGAGTTTTTTTTTTCTCATTATGTGGTGTGTGCTGCAGGATTTTTTTATACTGCGCACACTGACCACACAGACCCATTCTTTCATATGTAGGCCTACCAGCCATTTCCCGCTTAATTTGAGGCCGCTAGAATTTATGCATACTAGTATGACACCGACACCTGCTCGTAAAACGTACTAGTATGGCACAGACCCTGAAAGGGTTAACCCTTTGAGTGTCGAGACCCCTGCTCACAAACTTGCTCATAGTGTTGAATTTAACCCTTTGACTGTCGCAAGCCCCAATCCTGAGTGCTTTCCTGTTGTCGCAAAATATTCGAAAAAAAAAAATTATTTTTTCTTATCAAAATGTTAAGATTATTTTTCTGATTGTTTTCATCCTAAAATTTTTTTTTTTTGCGATCAATACTTATTGAGATATGGAGGTGTAAATTTGGCAGAAAATGAGCCGTGTATGGCAACAGCGGCTCACTTATATTTACTCCCATTCGAAGGTTTCTTGTATTTTCCAATATTTTTTTTTTTTCCAAGTAACTTATGTGGCCTGTGAGACCAAAGTAAGGTGCTGTGTACATATATACACTCGTTGTATGCAACACAATAACTACACAAACATTATTATCATTATATTGTTTACAGAACTTATTTACACAAACCAACAATGCAAAAAAAATTTTTATTACTATTGTTCTATAATATATATACACACATATAATGACTGGACACTTTCCATCAACTTCCCTTAGTACTTGAAGCTGTGTGTGTGTGTGGACATCTAAATTTTCTGAGTCAGGGTAAGGCAGCTGTCAAAATGACATATTATACCATTACTCACCACCCTCACTGCTGTCAACCTGTCAACACAAAAGGGGACCCATGTCTTCTTCCCCACAACCTCCTTCCTAGCTTCCTTTCTTCCTTCATTCCTTCCTTCCTTTCTTACTTATTTCCTTCCTTCCTTCCTCTCATCTCTTCCTTCCTTTCTTCCTTCCTTTCTTACTACTTTTGTTCCTTCCTTTCTCTCATCTCTCCTTCCTTTCTTCTTTCCTTCCTTCCTTCCTCTCATCTCTTCTTTCCTTCCTTTCATTTCTTCTAACATAAGAACATAAGAAAGGAGGAACACTGCAGCAGGCCTGTTGGCCATTACTAGGCAGGTCCTTCACATTCCATCCCACTAACAGAATATTTGTTCAACCTAATTTTCAATGCTACCCAAGAAATAAGCTTTGATAATTTTATTTACTCATGTGCAATTCTCACTCAAATCCAACCCCTCTCACTCATGAATCTATCCAACCTAAATTTAAAACTACCCAAGGTCCTTGCTTAAATAACCCTACTAGGCAGACTGTTCCACTCATCAACTACCCTATTTCCAAACCAATACTTTCCTATTCCTTTCTAAATCTAACTTATCTAATTTGAATCCATTATTCGGGTTCTCTCTTGGAGAGATATCCTCAAGACCTTATTTATATCCCCTTTGTTAATACCCATTTTCCACTTGAGCCTCGATCATGTCTCCCTCATTCTACGCTCTTACAAGTGAATGTAATTTAAGGGCTTCAATCTTTAATCGTAGGAAGATTTCTAATGCTATGTATTAATTAGTCATTCTCGCTGAATGTTTCTAAGAATTTATGTCCATTCTGTAATATGAGACCAAAACTGAGCTGCGTAATCTAGGTGAGCCTTACTAATGATGTATTAAGCTGTCAATATAACCTCTGGATCTTTGCTAACACTTCTTGATATAAATCCAGTACAGTCATCCTGGTTTTTCGAATTTAATCCTTCCAGATGGATCGCTAAAACCTAAAATGTAAAAGCTAAAACTATTTTCCCCATAAGAAATAAAAGGAAATTCAATTTATCCGTTTCAGAAACCCAGAAGTTTGGAAAAAATTTGGAGGGCCTTAAAGATAGATTTACATGCACAAATGAATGAACTGAATGTGGCACTTACCTTTATTGAAGACTGATGTTGCTGGATGGGAGAGAGGGAAGATGGGAGAGGGAAGAGACCCTAATTTTTGGAAGGGAATCCCCCTCCATAAGGACTCTAGGTACCAAGTCCTTATCCGGGGTCACTTCCCTGCATGCCTGCTACACTCCCTCCCTGCCTGCTACACTCCCTCCCTGCCTGCTACACTCCCTCCCTGCCTGCTACACTCCCTCCCTGCCTGCTACACTCCCTCCCTGCCTGCTACACTCCCTCCCTGCCTGCTACACTCCCTCCCTGCCTGCTACACTCCCTCCTGCCTGCTACACTCCCTCCCTGCCTGCTACACTCCCTCCCTGCCTGCTACACTCCCTCCCTGCCTGCTCCTCCCTCCCTGCCTGCTACACTCCCTCCCTGCCTGCTACACTCCCTCCCTGCCTGCTACACTCCCTGCATACTTGCTACACTCCCTACATACATGCTACACTCCCTGCATACCTGCTACACTCCCTGCATACCTGTTACACTCCCTGCATACATGCTACACTCCCTGCATACATGCTACACTCCCTGCATACATGTTACACTCCCTGCATACCTGCTACACTCCCTGCATACCTGTTACACTCCCTGCATACATGCTACACTCCCTGCATACCTGTTACACTCCCTGCATACCTGTTACACTCCCTGCATACATGCTTGTTACGATCAGGGCCTCAATTATTAGCCTGTTTTGGCCCGTCGTAACAAGATATTTAAATAAAGGTTTGATTGTTTCATCGTTAGAGAAAATCATTATAGTATTAGGGTAATTTTTAGGAGATTGACCCAAGCAAGTAAAATTTGAGAAATTTAATATAAAAGAATTCATACAATTATTCAGTGTATGGTATAAAGTTATCTCTCTTGCAGTGTAATACATCATGATACACTTTATTCGAAAACAGTCGATATATGACTTTACTTGTCTCTGTACCATATTCATACTAAATGACACGAGCTTCATACAAATAATATTTCACATCAACGTTTCGCCATACAATAACTGAGACCAATGCCTCAATAAAGGCAGAGAAGTATAAAATATCAATTGAAACATCAAATACATTCTCTTGAGACAATAATTCAGAATACTGACCAAAGCTCTGCTAATACAAGCTATCACCGTAAGTCGTGGATGAATAGACAATTTTCAAACCATACTACGGACTTAACAAACCCTCTTAAAGGTGGAATAACTTCCCAAGCCTACTCCAAAGAGCGTATGACTACTCTTATGAAAGTCAGTGAACATACTCCTGGTCAGGAGTGGATGTGTGAACCTACTCCCTGTTGGGAGAGGGTGTGTGAACCTACTGCCCATCGTCAAGTTTGGGTAAAACGACGACAGGTAGGTCACGTGACTGAGGCAGGGGAGACCGGCCAGTACCTAAACAGGTAACCGGCAGTATGACTAGTGGTCTCCCACTACATGACCAGCACAGTAAAACTTTAACATTGTAAAACATAAAATTACCATGTAACATCCTACCTAAAACATAGCTAAATCAAATAATAGTATAAAGTAAGACATTTTCGTTTTAGCTAATAACGGAAATATCTCCAATATACCATTATGATAAAAATACACACAATATAAAATATTGGTCAAGGGTATACCCGTAACAATGCTACACTCCCTGCATACCTGCTACACTCCCTGCATACCTGTTACACTCCCTGCATACATGCTACACTCCCTGCATACCTGTTACACTCTCTGCATACATGCTACTCTGCTACCTGTTACACTCCCTGCATACATGCTACACTCCCTGCATACCTGTTACACTCCTGCATACATGCTACACTCCCTGCATACCTGTTACACTCCCTGCATACATGCTACACTCCCTGCATACATGTACACTCCTGCATACTGCTACACTCCCTGCATGCATGCTACACTCCCTGCATGCCTGCTACACTCCCTGCATTCATGCTACACTCCTGCATGCCTGCTACACTCCCTGCATGCCTGCTACACTCCCTGCATGCCTGCTACACTCCCTGCATGCATGCTACACTCCCTGCATGCCTGCTACACTCTTAAACTCCATTGTGTTTCTCACTTTCACTATCATATTTTTCTATTATTTCTTCATTTCTACAGTGTTCCTCACTTTCTTTACCAAAGAAGTGGCACTAGGAGCTTTCTTTGGGCCCATGGTAGCTTATTTAGTAGTCACACACAATAATCAAGGCCCAAAAACAATGAATTGTTAATAAATGTTTTGTATAAACTCCTGGGGTGATGTTCACTCAAGCGTAAACAATGCTAGACTGCGTGACAATGTGCGTGGGTGGCGGGCCTACGGCCTTTGTATGTGCGCGGCACTGGTGGACAGGTCCCATACGGATTCGGCTTCGAAAACTAAAACAATCGGCGAAAACTAAGACAAATTTTCCCTGAAAAAAGTCGGCGAAAACCAAAATCGGCGAAAACTGGGACAAGCGAAAACCAAGGGATGACTGTAATCTATTTGCCTTATTACGTACGCTTAGGCATTGCTGTCTTGGTTTAAGGTTGCTGCTTACCATCACCCCCAAGTCCTTCTCGCAATCTGTATGGCTAAGTTCTACGTTATTTAACTTATAAGTGCTTGGGTTATGGACACTCCCGAGCTTCAGAACCTTGCATTTATCTACATTGAACTGCATCTGCCACTTTTCTGACCACAAATTAAGTTTGTCTAAATCTTCCTGAAGTTTTATGACATCTATGTTTGAATCAATTATCCTACCTATCTTCGTGTCGTCGGCGAATTTGCTCATATCACTAGTAATTCCCTCGTCAAGGTCATTGATATATATTATAAATAACAATGGGCCTAAGACTGATCCCTGTGGAACACCACTTGTTACAAGTCCCCATTCGGATTTAACCCCATTTATGCATACTCTCTGCTTCCTATTGGTGAGCCATGACTCGATCCATGACAGCACTTTTCCCCCAATGCCATGAGCTGCCTTACTAAAGTCTAAATAAACAATATCGAATTTCTTTCCATCCTCTCATCTCTTCTTTCCTTCCTTCCTCTCATCTCTTCTTTCCTTCCTTCCTCTCATCTCTTCTTTCCTTCCTTCCTTCCTCTCATCTCTTCTTTCCTTCCTTCCTTCCTCTCATCTCTTCTTTCCTTCCTTCCTTCCATCTCTTCCTTCCTTTCTTTCTTCCTTCCTTCCTTCTAGTATCCTGGGCATTGCTTTTGGTCACAAACTCCTCAAAACTATGAAATTCATCTTCAGAGACACTTCCATCTGTGTTAGAGCATCATTGAGGAAGAGAACAGTCCCAGATGCGCCAAGGAGTCAGGTATTTCTTACCGCTATGCATGCTGAACAAGGACTACTGAAATGGCTTTCCCACAATGCACCACTGGCTGCCCGATTTTTTTTTATACTGCACACACTGACCACACAGACCCATTCTCTCACATGTAGGCCTACCAGCTTTCTCCCACTTGATTTGAGGCCGCTAGAATTTAGGCGTATAGATACGTCCGAAACAGTGGCTCGTAAGACGTATACAGTCTCTCCTCACTTAACGACGAAGATAGGGACCCAAGACACAGTCGGTAAGCGAATTCGTTGCTAAACGAGGAGCATACTATACAGGTCTCCTCCACATTTGTCCAGTCTCTTTTTAAAGCTACCCAAGGTCCTATCGAAGCCAAAACCTTGGGTAGTTTCAAATTTAGGTTGGATAAATACATGAGTGAGAGGGGTTGGATTTGAGTGGGACTTGCAAGTGAGTAAATAGAATTATCAAAGCACCAATCAAGGCACCAATATGAAAAACAATATAGAAGGGGTCTAATAACCAGACAACAATCCAAACGCTACTCATCAATCCTTACAATCCTACAAATAAATACTATACACTTTTCTCCCTACATTAAGACTACAAATATTTTATGGTAAGTAATGAATGTACTGTGGCAGTAAAAGACAAAGCAGGGAAGTAACCCTGGAAAAGGACTTGGTACCTTAAGTCTATGGAAGGGGATTTCCCTTCCAAACAATAGTAACTCTTCCATCCTCTACCCTCCTCCCGTCTTCCACACATCAACAACTCTTCAATAAAGGTAAGTGTCATGTTATTATTGTTTTATTCTTCATGTCTCATTGTTTTCTGTGTAGATAAATGTACATTTCATGTAAAAAAATATTTTTTTAATACTTTTGGGTGTCTGAAACGGATTAATTTGATTTACATTATTTCTTATGGAGAAAATGGTTTTGAAAATCGTGAATTTTGAATTTCAGCGGACTCTCTGGAACGGATTAATCACGAAATTCAAGGGTCCACTGTAGCCTGAAATTGAGCTCAAAGTAGTGGAAAAGTTTGATTTTTGTCAATATTCCAATGAACTTTGACACATAGCCCCCTAGTGTCCCTTCCAGCCCTTTTCTGCCCTCACCTCTGATCCCCTCTCTACCTAGCTGTTTATAGCCCCAGCACTATTTTCTGCTCCACAGCACTGCATGACCCTTGTCAGTTTATTTGATTGGAAATTAGGAGGAGGTGCGGGATTACCAAAACTATTATCCAGAGAGCTGAGGAGGGGTTGTTGAGGTGGTTCGGACATGTAGAGAGAATGGAACGAGACAGAATGACTTTGAGAGTGTATAAATCTGTAGTGGAGGGAAGGCGTGGTAGGGGTTGGCCTAGGAAAGGTTGGAGGGAGAGGGTAAAGGAGGTTTTGTGTATGATGGGCTTGGACTTCCAGCAAGCATGTGTGAGCGTATTTGATAGGAGTGAATGGAGACAAATGGTTTTTAATACTTGACGTGCTGTTGGAGTGTGAGCAAAGTAACATTTATGAAGGGATTCAGGGAAACCGCCAGGCCGGACTTGAGTCCTGGGAAGTACAGTGTCTGCACACTGAAGGAGGGGTGTTAATGTTGCAGTTTTATAACTGTAGTGTAAAGCACCCCTCTGGCAAGACAGTGATGGAGTGAATGATGATGAAAATTTTTCTTTTTCGGGACACCCTGCCTTGGTGGGAATCGGCCGATGTGTTAATAAAAAAAAATAATAATAATTGTCAATATTCCAGAGTACAGTGGACCCTCGGTTAACGAACACCCCGGAAATCATACAATTATGTAAGTATAATATTGTAAGTGCATGTGGAAGTGTATTTTTGGAGGTCTGAAATAGACTAACCTATGTGACATTATTTCTTAAGGAAGTAAATTCGTTCGGTAATGGCACTTGAGCAGGCTTCTGGGATGAAGTTTTTTCGTTAACCGAGGGTCCACTGTACATGTAAGGCTCCCCTACAACCCCTTGTCTGTTTTACGGGTTTGATTCCATTATTGAGATGTAAACCATGAACAATTTTTCCTGGTTATATATTATTATCTGAGAATTAGAGTATATATTCTGTTTTTTGTGTGTGAATAAAAATTCAAAATGGAAGTCAAGTGTAATATAGGAAAGGGCTGAGGAAGTGACTAAGGAACAGAGGAAATGTTGTAGTGCCAGGAATGTTTACA
The DNA here is from genome assembly GCA_009830355.1 of Cherax destructor. Lineage (NCBI taxonomy): Eukaryota > Metazoa > Arthropoda > Malacostraca > Decapoda > Parastacidae > Cherax > Cherax destructor. The sequence continues at coordinate 78,342 of WNWK01006601.1, read as the reverse complement.
TTGTTTATTATGGACTCTGTTTTTAAATTGGCATTTTCTGAATTTTGTGTGAAATTGGCCAAATTATCAAATTCTGATCACTTTATTGGGTAGCTGAAATAGCTGAATGGGCAGTTTCTTGTGCTCAATAGAATGGAAGGCATACTAGCAAAATAGCTAAGAATTTGGTTGACTGGAACAATGAAATTGGTCTAAAATAGGACTCAAGTGGGCAAAATCTCCAATGTATAAATTATGCCGAGACAGCTAACTTTGCACCTGTGCAATTCTGTAAGTTTTCCACAAATTTTGTATTTTTGGTGTCATTACCTTTGGAAAAAGATTCTCTACCATTTCATAAGATTTTTTTTTTTTTTTTAATTTTTCGACCTTGTGGACAAGTTTCAGATTGGGTTCTGGGCACTCAAAGGGTTATGTATCATATCTAGTCATGTCTTATAAAGCTCTTCTAAATATAGATTAGTTTGCCCAAAATACAATGCATACTAGTGGCTTTCTGTTATGCCTAACAATGTTTTATTACCTGTAAACTACTATATTATTTTTTCCATGGGGAAGTGGAGAAGAATTCCTCCGTAAGCCATGCATGTTGTAAGAGGCGACTAAAATGCCAGGAGCAAGGTGCTAGTAACTCCTACTGTATACAGTGGTACCCCGGTTTACGATGGTCTCCAAACTCGCCCTTTTATGTAAGTTTATTTTTTTAAATGGTTTTGTAAGTGTATTTTTGGGGGTCTAAAAAGACTAGTCTATTTTACATTATTCCTTATGGGGATAAATTCGTTTGGTAATGGCACTTGAACAGCATTCTGGAACAAAAAAATATCGTAAACCGGGGTACCACTGTACATTACTAAATTTAGAAAGAAAAACTTTTGTTTTTCTTTTAGGTCACCCTTCCTTGGTGGGTTATGGACGGTTTGTTGAAAAAATAATACAGTGGTACCCCAAGTTTCGGCCATAATTCATTCCAGAAGGCTGTTTGAGTGCCATTACTGAACGAATTTGTTCCCATAAGGAATAATGTAAATTAGATGAGTCCGTTTCAGACCCCAAAAATACACTTACAAAAGCACTTACAGTAATAAACTTACATAATTGGTCGAGTTGGGAGCTGTACGAAACTCAGGGTACCACTGTATAAATATTTGTATCGCATAAAGTAATAAAAATTTTATTGTACAGTGCAATTTTTTAAAATGCGATTGAGAACGTGCTTCAAAAATTGAATAGCATGTCTTATGAAGGCCTTTCTATGCGCTGTTCAACAGCATTTACTAAAAGTTGTACGACATAGAAGAGGTTTACAAGAGTGCTGACTGTTATGTAGGGGTGGGTCCAGTATTCCTCTTCTTGTGAGGGCTTGGGGAGGGGGGTCTGTCTGGTTGGAGGGTATGGGGAACTGGAGACCTGTTTTCAAGCAGCTTTTTTTTTTCCCAACGAACTGGCCATATCCCACCGAGGCAGGGTGACCTGAAAAGAAAAACAAAAGTTTTTCTTATATTTAGTAATGTATACAGGAGATGGGGTTACTAGCCCCTTGCTCTTGGCATTTTAGTAGCCTCTTACAGCATACATGGTGTATGGAGGAAGAATTCTAGCATTATTATTGTTACTCTTTTTATTTGGGGGTTTAGAGGCCAAGGGAATTTCTAGGGGGGTAAAACCCTCCCTTCCCAAGTCGCACTTGGCACCGCCCCTGGTACGTTATGATACACAGTAAACCTTCGATGTAACGGACACAGAAAATTATAGGAGAAATTCACTGGCTAAATTGTATTTCTAACTCCTTTGTTTTTAATGTTTATTGTAATACGTATATCTGAAAATTATATGTACAGTACAGTGGAACCTCGATTTTCATATGCCCTGGTTTTCATAGGATTCGGTTTTCGACGACTTTTCAACGAAAATTTGTCCCAGTTTTCATGCATTCACTCGGTTTTCGTAGAGCTGATAATGGTCCACCGTACCAAACACGTCCACCTGCCCGTGCCCACACAAAGCATCCTAGGCGTTCTGACTCAGTCTGGCTTTGTTTCTCGTTGAGTGAGCATCATCCCAAGCGTTCATCCAAAACATTTCATAATAATACATTGTTTTTGTGCTCGTTTATTGAGTGACTGTTAAATACGCCACCTTGGGGCCCAAGAAAGTTCCAAGTGCCAGCTCTTTGATAAAAAAGGTGAAAACACGATAGAATTCAAGAAAGAACCCGTAGCAAAGAATGAAAGTGGAAGAGTTTGTGGAGGACCACAGGGAAGAGCTAACCACTGAAGAGCTGCAACACCTTCAACTGGAACAGCAACAGACATCAGTTGAGGAAATTGCTTCAGAGGAGGATTAAGAGAGAGGGGAGAATGTGCCTTCTTCAGTGATTAGGGACATGTGTGCAAAGTGGAGTGAGTTGCAAAGTTTTGTGGAGAAATATCACCCTAACAAAATTGTTGCAAGCCGTGTCTGCAACATGTTCAATGACAATGTCTTGTCCCATTTTATGCAAATCTTAAGAGATGCCAGAACCAGACCTCTCTGGACAGGCAATTATTCTGTTAGTGGGATGGATTGTGAAGGACCTGCCTAGTATGGGCCAACAGGCCTGCTGCAGTGTTCCTCCTTTCTTATGCTTCTTATGACAGATTTCTTGTGTGACAGGGGTCCAGTGACTCTCAAGCTGGTCCTGGTGCCAGTAAAAGACAAAGAAGGGAAGTAACCCTGGATAGGGCCTTGATACCTCAAGTCCTTATGGAGGGGGATTCCCCTTCCAAACAATAACCTCTCCTCCTCCCTCTTCCCTCCTCGCCGTCTTCCATATGCCAACAAGAGTCTTCAATAAAGGTAAAAGTGATGTTAAATGTTCATTTATCCATTTCATTAGTCATTTATATTTATTTCTCATTGTTTTCTGTATGTAAAACTATAGTTATTCTCTATAAAATGTATTTCTTGTTAATATTTTTGGGTGTCTGGAACAGATTAATTGGATTTACATTATTTCTTATGGGAAATATTGCTTCAGTTTTCGTACATTTCGGTTTTCGTCAGACTTTCTGGAACAAATTAATCACGAAAACCGAGGTTCCACTGTACTATATTAGGTGTACTTTAGAAAACTTAAGTGCATTTCATTATTATTTTATACTATTCTAAGTTAACAGACACTCGGACAGATTAGGTTAGGTAAGATTTGTCAGGAAACAAGACAAGTGTTTCCTGACGTGGTTCTTAGTCATATGATGACCCACAGCTGTAGCTTTTGGTCATCTGACAGAGGCCTTCCACTGACTTACCACTCCACTGTAAAAGTTATGGTCATAGTTATAACTGTCTTCCAACACTCGGACAATCCCAACTATCACTCTTATATTAAATTCACATTATTTCTTTTTATACTGTACAAAGATTATATAGTTTACATATAATAAAACTCTGTAAATGATGTCACAGCTGCTGCTACCACCTGATACTTGAGCTTCTTCCACTTACACTAATAATGGTTGCACAATATTCCACCTCTTGAGTAAACTTAATGTTTAATCAGCACAATCAAACCTCATTAATCTGAAATTTGTGATCGAGGGTTCTCCAGGCTGTCCATTTGTTTGGAGCTCAGTCCCTGGACCCATTATGTGCTTCCGTAATCTTTTGACTACCCCCCACAGGATGGATATGGTGTGCATAATAACATTTATGAAGGGATTCAGGGAAACTAATAGGCCGGACTTGAGTCCTGGATATGGGAAGTAGAGTGCCGGCATTCTGAAGGAGGAGTGTTAATATTGCAGTTTTATAACTGTAGTTTAAGTGTGCATCTGGCAAGACAGTGATGGAGTGAATGATGAAAGTTTTTCTTTTTCGGGCCACCCTACCTTCATGGGAGACGGCCAATGTGTTAAAAAAATTAGGATAAACTAAAAAATGAAAGTTTCACAATTGAGATTGTCCTCTTCCCTATCTTACAACAAGAGAATGAAGATCTAGGTTTTTCATTATCTCTCCCCACCCTACAAATTGTATGTCATAAGCACAAATCCCGAGAAATAGAAAACATGCCCATACAGCGCTGCGGCCTGATTCGTGGAACACACTATTTGACCAGCACAAGTAATCAGTATTCTTTGGAGGGAAAGCTTAGATCCAGGCAAAACCCCAGATGCCTTTAAAAAGTACAAACGTACCTTCACTGCTGCACAAAGGGGCAGTAAAACCCTTGAGAAACTGACATAAGAACATAAGAAAGAAGGAACACTGTAGCAGGCCTACTGGCCCATGTGAGGCAGGTCCAATTCTCCCACCAGCTTAAGTTAATGCCTTAACCTAGTCAGGTCAGTCACATTCACTTAAGGGAGGAGCACGGCATCTGACCTAGTAGCACAAACTAGTCAGGTCCAACTCACACCAAATTACTGCACAAATTTTGTGGTAAAGTATAACCTGCACAACCAAATTTAACCTGGATTAGAAGTCTTCAAGAGGAACCTGGCACGTATCTTTATTAGGTGCCAAGTCAACCAGTCAGTGATGGATGTGTGAAGCAACAGACCACCAAGCAAACACCAAATGAGCCTGGCCCATGGCCGGGCACCGGGTGGAGAAAAACTTAGAACTCATCAATGGTAACGTATACAGTAAGTCCTCAACTTACAAATGCATTGGAACCTCCTGAATTGTATATAATGATATAATAATGATATACATAATAATGATACAATGGTACCCCGAGTTTCGTACTTTATTCGTTCCAGAAGGCTGTTAGTGCTGTTACTGAATGAATTTGTTCCCATAAGGAATAATGTAAATTAGATTAGTCCGTTTCAGACCCCCAAAAATACACTTACAAAAGCACTTACAAGATAGCAGGATAGCAGATAGCAGGATAGCAGGATAGCAGATGAACAAGGGGGCTTTAGGAAAGGTAGGGGGTGTGTAGACCAAGTGTTTACAGTGAAACATATAGGTGAACAGTATTTGGATAAGGGTAAAGATGTTTTTGTGGCATTTATGGATTTGGAAAAGGCGTATGATAGGGTAGATAGGGGGGCAATGTGGCAGATGTTGCAGGTGTATGGAATAGGAGGAAGGTTACTGAAAGCAGTGAAGAGTTTTTATGAGGATAGTGAGGCTCAGGTTAGAGTGTGTAGGAGGAAAGGGGACTATTTCCCAGTAAAAGTGGGCCTTAGACAAGGATGGTGATGTCACCGTGGTTGTTCAATATATTTATAGATGGGGTTGTAAGAGAAGTGAATGCGAGGTCTTGGCAAGAGGTGTTGGGCTAAAAGATAAAGAAGCAAATATAAAGTGGGAGTTGTCACAGTTGCTTTTTGCTGATGACACTGTGCTTTTGGGAGATTCTGAAGAGAAGCTGCAGAGGTTGGTGGATGAATTTGGTAGGGTGTGTAAAAGAAGAAAATTGAAAGTGAATATAGGAAAGAGTAAGGTGATGAGGATAACAAAAGAATAGGTGACGAAAGATTGATATCAGATTGGAGGGAGAGAGTATGGAGGAGGTGAATGTATTCAGATATTTGGGAGTGGACATGTCGGCGGATGGGTCTATGAAGGATGAGGTGAATCATAGAATTGATGAGGGGAAAAGGGTGAGTGGAGCACTTCGGAGTCTGTGGAGACAAAGAACCTTGTCCATGGAAGTAAGAGGGAATGTATGAGAGTATAGTTATACCAACGCTCTTATATGGGTGTGAAGCATGGGTGATGAATGTTGCAACGAGGAGAAGGCTGGAGGCAGTGGAGATGTCATGTCTGAGGTCAATGTGTGGTGTGAATATAATGCAGAGAATTCGGAGTTTGGAAATTAGGAGGAGGTGCGGGATTACAAAACGATTGTCCAGAGAGCTGAGGAGGGGTTGTTGAGGTGGTTTGGACATGTAGAGAGAATGGAACGAGACAGAGTGACTTCGAGAGTGTATAAATCTGTAGTGGAGGGAAGGCGGGGTAGGGGTCGCCTAGGAAAGGTTGGAGGGAGGGGTAAAGGAAGTTTTGTGTGCGAGGGCTTGGACTTCCAGCAAGCATGTGTGAGCGTATTTGATAGGAGTGAATGGAGGCATATGGTTTTTAATACTTGACGTGCTGTTGGAGTGTGAGCAAAGTAACATTTATGAAGGGATTCAGGGAAACCGGCAGGCCGGACTTGAGTTCTGGAGATGGGAAGTACAGTGCCGGCACTCTGAAGGAGGGGTGTTAATGTTGCAGTTTTATAACTGTAGTGTAAAGCACCCTTCTGGCAAGACAGTGATGGAGTGAATGATGATGAAAGTTTTTCTTTTTCGGGCCACCCTGCCTTGGTGGGAATCGGCCGATGTGTTAAAAAAAAAAAAAAAAAAAAAAAAAATAATTGTTCGAGTTGGGAGCTGTGGTACTCGGGGTACCAGTACTATGATATACACAATACAGACGATTCTCAACGTGTTCGTAAGTAGCAGGAAAATTAATGCAGCTATTGAACCATTATGGAAGCTTTGGTAGAAAACCGCAGCTTAGTTTACCTGGAATACATTGCATACTAGCGGCTTTCTTTTCTGCCTACCAATCTGTCATTACATGTAAACTACATTACTTTTATACCACATCGATAAATAACAAAATTTGTATTTGTATGTGGGCTATGCTAAGGCATTTGTTAGATGTGATCATTGAGTGATAGCTTGTAAAACATCAGTAGGTACAGTGTAATGGGTAAAACATCAGTAGGTACAGTGTAATGGGTAAAACATCAGTAGGTACAGTGTAATGGGTAAAACATCAGTAGGTACAGTGTAATGGGTAAAACATCAGTAGGTACAGTGTAATGGGGTAAAACATCAGTAGATACAGTATAATGGGTAAAACATTCAGACCCCCAAAAATACACTTACAAAAGCACTTACAATAATACACTTACATAATTGTTCGAGTTGGGAGCTGTATGAAATTCAGGGTACCACTTTACAGTGGTACCCTGAGTTTCGAACTGCTCCCAACTCGACCTATTATGTAAGTTTATTATTGTAAGTGCTTTTATAAGTGTATTTTTGGGGGTCTGAAATGGACTAATCTAATTTACATTATTCCTTATGGGAATAAATTTGTTTGGTAACGGCACTTGAACAGCATTCTGGAATGAAGAATGTTCGAATAACTAGGGTCCACTGTATTTGTATTCATGTTAGTAGGAAGAGAGAGATTGATTGAGAGAGATTTTAAGGTTACCATAGTATGAGAATTGGTAGTTATTTATTTTTGAGGCAGTGTTATGTTTGATCATTTTTTTTTTACACCACATTGGTTGTTTCCTGGCAACCCAGTAGAACGACAAGATGAAGAAGTGAACATTTACCATCACTTGTTCAAAAACTCTTAAGTTTACCCAAAATCTCTGCATATTGCTGTACACTAGCGGCCCCTTTAAAGGCAGGTGAAATAGCAGACCTGGAGAATGTACAGAGAACTTTCACGGCACTCACAAGTATGATAAAGCACTTTGATTTGTATTCCCTGGAACACAGGTGATAAAGATACATGAAAATATACACTTGGAAAGTCCTAGAGGGACTGGTTCCAAATCTGCACATGAAAATCACTCCCTATGAAAGCAAGACTTGGTAGGAGATGCAATGTCCCACAATGAAAAGCAGGGGCACTACAAGTACACTAAGAGACAACACAATAAGTGTCAGGTTCCCAAGATAGTTCAACTGCCTCCCAGCATACATAAGGGGGATTACGAATAGACCCCTGGCTGTCTTCAAGAAGGCGCTGGACAGATAAACAGTACCTGATCAGCCGGGCTGTGATTTGTTAAGCCAGAAGTAACAATCTGGTTGATCAGGCCCTAATCCACCACAAGGCCTGGTCACAGACCCGGTCATGGGGGTGTTGACCTTCCCCTACAAAACCCTTTCCAGGTATATTAAGGGGCTTTCTACATGCACACCTAAATGTCATTCACCTTTGTACACACATTATATCTTGCTGAAATACACTCTTGAATCTTTAATCCCAGAGTCCATTCTGTGCTAAACTCCGGGAGTAGAAAAACTCTTGAAACTCATCAAAGGTAGAGGTGTCCTGACATCACACTTCACAGCCCATCCTCCTATAAACATAATTTCACTATTGTAAAGACAGTCAAATGGGTGACTGATGAAGGCATCTTAAACAGTGAAAATCTGACATAGTTGTGTTTACATTAACCAGTTGTGAAAATTTTCTTTCATATTTTTTCCATTGTGGTATAATAGGTTATTTTTATCAATTAAGCCTGAATACCTTTCATCATCCCCCACAGACGCTGTACAATCCTATGGGTTTTCCGTGATTATAATAATAATAATCATCAATAGAGGAAAGCCTAACTTAACTGTTGCAAACCATATGAGAGAAATTCACATAGATGTTCATGGGAGTTAAGAGGATGTGGGTCGCAGTTCAAATAACCCCATGAACTGCAACATACCCACTCCTACAGATGGCAGAACTGTACTTCCTACCCCAACACTCAAATCTATCACATCAGTTTCTGTGAATTCGTTACTCATATACCAAGAGCATGTCACATGAAGAAACCTAAATTATTTCAGTAAAAACCTCGTCTACATAAAAATTGAAGGTTGTAGAGGCAGGCCCATCTTATATGGCAGGTTAAGTTCTGGGCTACTGTAGGGCCCTTCTTACACAGCAGACGAAACAGCCTTTTTTCACTCTCAAATGCATATACATAAAAGTCTGATAACATGTTTACACTATCAGTGAGCAATAATGAGCTAGGCCTAAAAATGCATACACAGTACACACATTACTTACCTTAAAATATTTTCATCCTTAGCTTATAGTAAGTGGTGAATGTATTTATTGTAGGAAGTCTGAATAAATGAAGAATGGCTATAATTGAAAACCAGTGCATTAGGAAAAGGCTGTAAAGTGAAGCACTGTAAAGCAGGGCAATCCTGTACAGTGGTCCCTCGGTTTTCGCCAAAAATTCGTTCCAGAATGCTGCTCAAGTGCCATTACCGAACGAATTTACTTCCTTAAGAAATAATGTCATGTAGGTTAGTCTATTTCAGACCCCCAAAAATACACTTGCAACAGCACTTACGAAAATACACTTACATAAATGTTCAAGTTTGGAGATGCACGAAAACCGAGGGACCACTGTATATAGATGAGTGAAGAACATTTGAGGATTGCTTTCAGGGCAGACGTACATTGGACTTGGGGTCATAAAAATGAACATCAGTCATAGCAGGAATCCATTTCATTAAGTATGGGCAAGGGTTGGCCAAGGGACTTATAACATATTACCACAAGCTTTCCAAAAACTAATACTCCATGCTTTTGAAAGTTAAAGTGCATGTTTGCCGATGCTAGTACTGTTTTCAGATTAATGGGATCTGATCAGAGACAGACTGGCCATATGGGCATTTGGGCAATGCCCAGTGGGCCGCTGGGCTGAGTAAAAAAAAAAAAAAAAGCTGAAAAAATGTCACGAAAAAACAAAGTCATAGCCGCTGCACAAAGATTGAAAGAAAATGGAACACCTCTTAGCTGAGCAGTGAAAACACACCTCTGACCCTCAGCAGTCTGTTAGTGTTGCACTGACAAGATTGAAGCAGCCGTTAAGGCCAGGGTGAAGGAATATATTGACAGTCTCTGAAGTTTGAAACAGTTCTGACTGCACAGGCATATCCTGCACTACAGTGCTCTCCAAGTACATATCTACAAACTGTGCAACTGGATCTGCTGCCTGTGCACCAGATGGTGGATGAATTGCTAGACAATATGCAGATGTTAAGGGATGACTTCCAAGCTTGTCATGATGCAGTTGCAAAGTTTGTGACAGATGCCCAGGCCGGTGACAAATGCCCGGGTCAGTGATGGATGCCCGGGCCAATTTTAAGACCCAGTCCTCTTCTGGGTCTGATCTGTATATATGACTTGCAATTATTTTTATTACAGCAGTTTATATATGACTTGCAATTTTCCTTATTACAGCATATTTTATTACTGCTGTCATTGTACTTTTCCTTATTTTATATAAAAAAGTATATTTTAACTTCTAGAATTATCCACATCTTGTAAATTAACTGTATAGCACTAGTATACCATACTACTATACGTACTATTTTCCACTTCTGTACTATTTTCCACTACTATACTGCATCTCTTTCCATATCATTGGGATTATTTTGACTATTGATTGCAATTAATACTTTTTATTTTATATTCTGTATGTCTGCAGCAGCTAGCTATAAGCTCGGAATTTTTCTAAAAATTATAGTGCCTCGTCGATTTTCTGGCAATTGAAAATTCCAATTCCAATTTTTTATACTTATTTTACAAAATATACATTAATTAGACAGCCAATAGAATGTACAGCATTTGGGGCAAACTTGCTGGTCAATACCTGACCAGCCGGGCTGTGGTTCGTACGCTGGTTTACGTGCGGCCAGCAGTAAGAACCTGGTTGAGCAGGCCCTGATCCACCACGAGGTCTGGTCTCCAGGTATACTCCAGGTATTAAGGGGTGTAAGACGAATTTGGTAGGGTATCAATAAATCTTCACAAATCATGAAAATAAGTTAAGACTCATAGTTTTTAATGGGTCTAGTGCAATTTGGTGTTTAGCAGTAGCCACCAGCATGTAAGCAGATAATAGTAAATACCGTATTTCACGGCTTATAAGACTTGTTTTAGTTTCAATGGCTCCGCATCGGACGACACAGAGAGCTACTGCCCACCACACACCCCAAACTTATAGCTCCCATCACTGACCTTCAGTTTATAGGATGCAGGCTGGTTTTTGGAGACGTTTTATGAAAAAAAATGCATCTAATAAGCCGCGAAATACAGTAAGAATGTTAAACTAAAAGGGACTGTGAACAGTGTGATCATTACACAAATAATCCACACAGAAAAAATCTTACGACGATGATTTGGTCTGACGGGACATTTACAAGTTGCACTTTGTAAATACGTAGTCCAAGTTGGACGAAATATCGTCGTAAACTTTTCTCTCTATTTGTGTATTGTTCCAGTCACAGTATTGTGCCTCTTTGTTCTTTAGCGTGATCATTGGATGTGGTTGTAAATCTGGCGCTTTCTCTACCCCTGAACCCAGAAGGGAAGTCAGATAATCGGTGGTCTACTGTAGAACATGTATATTGTTTTTTGGTAGCTGGTTGTAGATTTACAGAAAGTGTTCATTGTATTTAATGTGTTGAGACAACAAGTGTTGTGACTATAGTGGAAAAATCTGTTCCTCTCAAATCTTCGTACCTGGCAACACCCCACTGTGATAATTTCAAAGACCCTAGTGATTCCTTTATATCTGTATTATTATATGTATAGTTCTGTATGTATACAAGCTTTGATTTATGTTAATGAGAAGTGAAGCTAACTTTTGTAACCCACATCATCAAGTCATTCAACACTGTATCCTGTAAAAGACATTCTTGAATAAAATTAATAACGATTAACTCGCACTTTGGACTTGATAATGGTTCAGTATGGATCCAAATGTACCTAAGACATACCTGCGGCTGGTTTTGAGGGCTCTCCCACCCTCACAGTCTAGACTGTGGCTGTGCTTCCTCGTTGGGCGTCTGCTCGGCCAGGTTGTTGCTCCAACAGCCCAGAGTTCATCTAAAAGCTTTCTTTTTGAATTTTGTGTCAGGTGTAAAAAAACAACGCTCCTAATGGCTTCTGGCTGCTTGCCAGTGGATAACCTCTTACCAAGACCAAAGGTCTTGCAGTTAATGTTTTTCTCTGTGGCAGGATTGCTGGCTTCCTCTGGTTCATGAAATTTTAAGATGACAGGTAAATCTTACAAAATTTATTAACAGGAGGGCCCTGTTTTTGTACCTGTTTGGTTCCTGACCCTCACCAATAAACAAAATTCCTTGGTGAGTGGAAAAGAGCATTTTTTACAAGATCGAATGTGTCTAAAATACCTGATACCAAGTTTATGCTATCATATATTAAGTGCTCAATACAGCTAGGCATAAAAAAAGATATAATGTAAAATAAATACACAGTATATTTAACCCTTAACCCTTTGACTGTCGCAACCCTCAATCCTGAGTGCCATTCTGTTGTCGCAAAATATTAGAAAAAAAAATTATTTTCTCTTATCAAAATGTTAAGATTATTTTTCTGATTGTTTTTATCCTAAAAACAGATTTTTGCCATCAATACTTACCGAGATATGGAGTTGTAAAGTTGGCAGAAAATGAGCCGCGTATGACAACAGCGGCGACTGCCACTCACTCAGTAAACATTTGTTTACTTCCATTCGTAGATTTCTTGTTTTTTCACTATTTTCTTTTTTTACGTAACTTATGTGGCCTGTGAGACCAAGGTAAGGTGCAATGTATATATATACATTCGTTGTATGCAACACAATAATAGCATAAACATTAGTATCTTTATATTTTTTACAAAACTTGTTTACACAAACGAATACAAAAAAAATCTTTATTACTATTGTTCTATAATATATATACAAATGTACAGTCACTGGACATGTTCATAGAAATTCTGCAGCTTGTGGAACTCTTTGAAACGTGGTTCTATGCACAGTGGTATTTTACATTACTCACACATAAAACGAGTGTCTCTGCATTTTTGTGGGCGTTTTTTTGTATATGCACAGACAAAACATCTCTTCTGAGCAGTTTTCTTCATAGCAGCAGCAGGCAGTTGTGTTAGGTAGTTATCCTTGGTTGATGGTCGTCTGGGTCGTCATTCCTTCCTTCCTTCCTTCCTACATTCCTTCCTTCCTACCTACCTACCTTCCTTCCTTCCTTCCTTCCTTCCTTCCTACCTACCTACCTACCTTTCTTCCTTACTACCTTTCATCTCGTCCTTCCTTTCTTCCTTCTGGTTTCTATAAATACACACAGTCACTGGACATGTGCCTATCACTGGACACGTGCCTAGAACTGCTGTAAGCTTCTGGAAGCTGGTTGTTGTGTCTGGGTCATCATTCCGACCTTCCTTCCTTCCTACATTCCTTCCTACCTTTCTTCCAACCTTCCTTCCAACCTTCCTTCAACTTTCCTTCCAACCTTCCTTCCAACCTTCCTTCCTACATGCCTTCCTACCTACCTACCTACCTTCCTTCCTTCCTTTCATACCATCCTTCCTTTCTTTCATCTCCTTCCTTTCTTTCATCTCCTTCCTTCCTTCCTTCTGGTTTCTATATATACACATATATAGTCACTGGACACTTCATAGAACTGATAATAGTTTCTGGAAGCTGGTTGTTGTGAGTGTGTGGACTTGTAAATATGCTGAGTCAGGGTGAGGCTGCTGTCAAAATGACATATTATACCACCACTCCCCACCCTCACTGCCTTGTCAACACCCATGGGGTCCCATGCTCTTCTTCCCCACAGTCCTTCCTACCTACTTACGTACCTACTTACGTACCTACTTACGTACCTCTTACGTCCTCTTACGTACCTACTTACGTACCTACTTCTACCTACTACGTACCTCTTACGTCCTGCTTACGCATGCCTACTGCCATCTCACTCTGCTTACCTACTTGCCTACCTACTTGCCTACCTACTTGCCTACCTACTTGCCTACCTACTTACCTACCTATTTACTTACCTACCAACCTATTGCTATTGTTCTATAATATATATACTACACATATATAATGACTGGACACTTTCCATCAACTTCCCTTAGCACTTGAAGCTGTGTGTGTGTGTGGACATATAAATTTGCTGAGTCAGGGTAAGGCAGCTGTCAAAATAACATATTATACCATTACTCACCACCCTCACTGCTGTCAACCTGTCAACACAAAAGGGGACCCATGTCTTCCCCACAACCTCCTTCCTAACTTCCTTTCTTCCTTCATTCCTTTCTTATTTCCTTCCTTCCTTCCTCTCATCTCTTCCTTCCTACCTTCCTTTCTTCCTTCATTCATTCCTTCCTTTTTTTCTTCCTTTCTTCTTTTGTTCCTTCCTTCCTCTCATCTCTCCTTCCTTTCTTTCTTTCTTCTTTTGTTCCTTCCTTCCTCTCATCTCTCCTTCCTTTCTTCTTTCCTTCCTTCCTTCCTTCTTCCTTTCATCTCTTCTTTCCTTCCTTCCTTTCATTTCTTCTTTCCTTCCTTCCTCTCATCTCTTCCTTCCTTCCTTACTTTCTTTCTTTTTTCCTTTCTTCCTTCTGGTATCCTGGGCATTTCTTTCGGTCACAAACTCCTCAAAACTATGAAATTTATCTTCAGAGACACTTCCATCTGTGTTAGAGCCATCACTGAGGAAGAGAACAGTCCCAGATGCGCCAAGGAGTCAGAAAATTCTTACCGCTAGGCATGCTGAACAAGAACTACTGAAATGGCGTTCCCACAATGCACCACTGGCTGCCTGATTTTTTTTATACTGCCCACACAGACCCATTCTCTCACATGTAGGCCTACCAGCTTTCTCCCACTTGATTTGAGGCCGCTAGAATTTAGGAGTATAGATATGTCCGAAAAAGTGGCTCGTAAGACGTATATATACGACCGAAACAGTCAAAGGGTTAAACTGTCTACACGTAGATCTACGTTCACTCGCGTACTGCTCCGAATATTTTGAAAAAAAAAATTGTTATTAAAAAAAAAAAAAATGAGCGCATTTTTATAAACAGGATAGGCTATAAAAAAAATTTAGGGCCAGTACTTACCGAGATATAAGCCCGCCAAGTTGGTGCTGGATACTCACCTGACGGCAACATCAAGTCCTGCCACTTGCAGAAGTATTGCGGATATACTTTTTTTCTAGTTTTTATTTTAATTTATATAATTTTTATGTTCTGATAATTACAATTTATAATAGTTCTTGTGATTTCATAGCCAATCTTTGTTCTAACACTAATATTAGGTACTGAAATAGTACTCAAATAGTCACAATCACACCAACAGGTGAACATTTTCACCTGCTTTGGTCATTTACTATTGTCTATAAATATATACGAAGTATTTATAAGTCCCAGCAATGTTTTAGACATCCTGGGTACAGTATATATGAAACTCCTTGAAGAATGGTGTTATGACAATTGTCAAATAACTACTGATAAGGCAGTGACATTGATGAATGAATGTGTGCAGGAAACCCTTGCTTTGTTTTCACTGTCTGTCTATCTGTCTATCTATCTATCTGTCTGTCTATCTGTCTGTCTGTCTATCTGTCTGCCTGTCTATCTGTCTGTCTATCTGTCTAGCTCTGCTTATCTGTCTTTCTGTCTGCGTGTGATGTCTTTCCGTCTGCTTGTCTCAGTCTCAGAGTGCGGCTCGTAAACCAACAGGTATTATACACGATGCATTAGTGACATAACAAAGCATATTACTTGCCAGTCATGCTTATTATGTCTTATATCTACAAGAATTGTATAGGACTTTGCCTGGAATTTTTGGGTTATCCTAGGTAATTTACACTATGTATAATAACTGTACTTATGTGTACATGTGAGAGAGAGAGAGAGATATTACAGATATATATAAATAGACAGATATAGGACAGATAGATATAGACAGAGATATAGGACAGATAGATATAGACAGAGATATAGGACAGATAGATATAGACAGAGATATAGGACAGATAGATATAGACAGAGATATAGGACAGATATAGACAGAGATATAGGACAGATAGATATAGACAGAGATGTAGGACAGACAGATATAGGACAGACAGATATAGGACAGACAGATATAGGACAGACAGATATAGACAGAGATATAGGACAGACAGATATAGACAGAGATATAGACAGAGATATAGGACAGACAGATATAGACAGAGATATAGGACAGACAGATATAGACAGAGATATAGGACAGACAGATATAGACAGATATATAGGACAGACAGATATAGACAGAGATGTAGGACAGACAGATATAGACAGATGTAGGACAGACAGATATAGACAGAGATGTAGGACAGACAGATATAGACAGAGATGTAGGACAGACAGATATAGGACAGACAGATATAGGACAGAAATTGCTGACCTTGAAAATGTGCAGAGAACCTTCACCGCACGCATAAGTGCGATAAACCACCTCAACTACTGGGAACGCTGAAGTTCCTAAACGTGTACTCTAGACAGAGGTGGGAAGATCATTATTATACACATGGAAAATTCTCGAGGGCTTAGTACAAACTTGCACAAAAATCACCCGTAAGCAAGTACGGCAGCGATGTAACATTCCCAATGAAGAGCAGGGTGCCACTAGCACGTTGAGGGACAACACAATAAGTGTGAGGGCCAGATTGTTCAATGCCTCCCAGCATACATGCAGGATTACCAACAGAGCCCCTGGCTGTCTTAAGCAGGCACTGGACAGGCACCAAGTCGTACCTGAAGCCGGGCTGTGGTACGCTTGGACTGCGTGGCAGCAGTAACAGCCTGGTGATCAGGCTCTGGGCCAACAAGAGCCTGGTCAGGGCGCGGGCGTTGACCGAAATTTTTCAGGTAGACTCCAGGTAGACAGATATAGGACAGACAGATATAGGACAGACAGATATAGGACAGACAGATATAGGACAGACAGATGTAGGACAGACAGATGTAGGACAGACAGATGTAGGACAGACAGATGTAGGACAGACAGATGTAGGACAGACAGATGTAGGACAGACAGATGTAGGACAGACAGATGTAGGACAGACAGATGTAGGACAGACAGATGTAGGACAGACAGATGTAGGACAGACAGATGTAGGACAGACAGATGTTGGGGGAAAAAAGATGAGGACAGACAGATGTAGGAAAACAGATTTGGGCAGACAGATGTAGGACGGGAAAATGTAGGACAGACAGATGTAGGACAGACAGATGTAGGACAGACAGATGTAGGACAGACAGATGTAGGACAGACAAGGGGGCAGACAGATGTAGGACAGACAGATGTAGGACAGAAGATGTAGGACAACAGATGTAGGACAGACAGATTGGGCAGACAGATTAGGGCAGACAGATGTAGGAAAAGACAGATTGGGCGAAGAAAGGGAAGGGGCAGATGTGGACAACAGATGTAGGGGGAGACAGATTGGACAGACAGATGTAGGACAGACGATGTAGGAAGACGGGGGGGAGGACAGACGGGGGGGAGGACAGAAGGGTGTAGGGCAGACGGGTGTAGGACAGACGGGTGTAGGACAACGGGTGTAGGACAGACGGGTTTGGCAACGGGTGTAGGACAGACGGGTGTAGGACAGACGGGGGGGAGGACAGACGGGGGGACAGACGGAAAGTAGGACAGACGGGTTAGGGCAGACGGGTGTAGGACAGACGGGTGTAGGAAAACGGTGTAGGACAGACGGGTGTGGGGGCAGACGGGTGTGGACAGACGGGTGTAGGACAGACGGGTGTGGACAACGGGTTAGGGCAGACGGGTGAGGACAGACGGGTTAGGGGGGACGGGTGTGGACAGAAAAGGGGGGACAGACGGGTGGGACAGACGGGTGTAGGACAGACGGGTGTAGGACAGACGGGTGTAGGCAGACGGGTGTAGGAAGACGGGTGTAGGACAACGGGTGTAGGGCAGACGGGTGTAGGACAGACGGGTGAGGGGCAAGGGGCGGGTGTAGGGCAGACGGGTGAGGACAGACGGGTGTAGGACAGACGGGTGTGGAAGACGGGTGTAGGACAGACGGGTGTAGGACAGACGGGTGTAGGGCAGACGGGTGTAGGACAGACGGGTGTTTGGACAACGGGTGGGACAGACGGGTGTAGGACAACGGGTGTAGGACAACGGGTTGGAAAAACGAAATTTGGGCAACGATTAGGACAACGATTAAAAAAGGGCGAAAGTAGGGCAGCAGATTAAAAGGGCGGGTTGGGACAGGCGGGTATAGGAAAAAGATGTAGGACAAAACAGATATAAAAAACAGATTAAGGGCAAAACAGATATAAGGGCAAAAGTAAAAAAAAAGCAGATATAGGAAAAAGATGTAAGGGCAAAACAGATATAAAACAGATTAAGGGCAAAACAGATATAGGAAAAAGATTAAAAAAACAAAATGTGGGCAACAGATTGGGGCAAAACAGATATAGGGCAAACAGATATAGGGCAAACAGATATA
>WNWK01006601.1:0-60156 GCA_009830355.1 Cherax destructor | reverse complement strand
TACAGGTCAGCAATAGCAAATTAGGAAAAGGGTGGGAACCCTGTCATATGTGGTGTTTTGCCAAGGAGGGGGTTGGGAAAATGAATGGTTGTCCAGGGCAATTGGTGTCAATTGCTGGCTGGACAAATACTGTAAGGAAAATGCAGTAACATTCATTGACAACTGGGACCTCTTCTATGGCAGAAATGACATGTATGCCAGGGATGGGGTTCACTTATCTAGGTCTGGGGTGGGGGCACTGGCAACTGCAGTGGAGGGAGCTGTTAGGGCTTTAAACTAGAAAAAGTTAGTGGTATGGGTTATGGGGGTAAACCAGTGAAGTCCCAGTGTAGTAATGTTATAAATTCTAGGGGAACTAAAAATATGCAGAATAAGGGGGGTATTGGAAAGCCAGTGGCACTAGGTGACAAGGACAGTAATAGGTATAGTGGAAAAACAGTAATGAGCAGGAAGGGTAAAGAGAAAGGAGGGTCTTTAAATGTATATTACACCAATAGTCGTAGTGCTAGGAATAAGATGGACGAGTTGAAATTAGTTGCAAGTACGGGTAATATAGATGTTTTTGCAATAACTGAGACATGGTTTAATATGAAAAATCGGGACATGCCTGCCGAATGTCACATTCAGGGTTTTAAATTGTTCCAAGTAGACAGAAGTATCGGGAAGGGGGGTGGGGTGGCACTCTATGTCCGTGATCATTTAAATTGTTGCATAAAAACGGGTATAAAATCTGAATTAACACATACAGAGTCTGTCTGGATAGAATTTTCAGAGGGGTGTGAAAAATTGATTTTAGGCGTGATTTACCGTCCTCCAAACTTAGATAGGGAACAAGGGAGACTACTTTGGGAGGAAATTGTTAAAGCCACAAGGCACAATAACGTAGTAATTCTAGGGGACTTTAACTTTAGTCAGATTGATTGGAATTTCTTGACAGGGAATTTAGAATCTAGGGACTTCTTAGAAGTAGTTCAAGATTGTTTTTTGAAGCAGTTTGTGACAGAACCTACAAGGGGAAATAACCTGCTTGACTTAGTTCTGGCAAACAAGGAAACCCTTTTTAATAATTTAGAAATTACAGAGGAACTCGGCGCAAGCGACCACAAATCAATTACCTTTGGCATTGAATGGAAGTTTCATAGTACGAATAACTCAGTAACGGTCCCAGATTTTCGCTTAGCAGATTACAATGGACTTAGAGAACACTTATCATCTGTGGACTGGGGTAATGAAGAGAGCTATCAATATGACAGTTTTCTGAACACTATACATGCTGCCCAAATAACATTTATCCCATATAAAGAAATTAGATCGAATAGAAATGACCCAAAATGGATGAATAATAGGCTCAGATGTCTTTTAGGGCAGAAGAAAGGAATTTATAGGCGTATCAAAAGAGGTGAGGGTCATCTTATGAATCAGTATATTGACATTAAGAGGGATGTTAAAAAGGGGATAAGAAAAGCTAAACGGGACTACGAAATTAAAGTTGCAAGGGATTCGAAAACTAACCCAAAAGTTTTTCCAGGTGTATAGAACAAAAGTTAGAGATAAGATAGGTCCCCTTAAAAATAATTATGGGTATCTTACTGACAAAGAGAATGAAATGTGCTCTATTTTTAATAATTATTTTCTCTCGGTTTTCACTCAGGAAGACACTAATAATATCCCAAGAATTAGGTATTTTAGTGGGCCTGAAGAAGATAAATTATGTAGTATCACAGTCACTAGCGAAATGGTTATCAAACAGATAGACCGTTTGAAGCAAAATAAATCGCCAGGCCCTGATGAGCTTTTTTCAAGGGTTCTTAAGGAATGCAAAATTGAACTCTGTGAACCCTTAACTAACATTTTTAACCTATCTCTTCAAACAGGTGTAGTGTCTGATACGTGGAAGATGGCTAATGTAATTCCTATTTTTAAAACAGGGGACAAGTCGTTACCATCAAATTACCGCCCAATAAGTCTAACATCAATTGTAGGCAAATTATTAGAGTCGATTATAGCTGATAACATAAGAAGCCATCTCGATAGGCATAATTTGATTAATGATACTCAACATGGATTCACCAGGGGCCGTTCCAGGTGCCAGATCAACCAGGCTGTGATGGATATATGATTTGAATAGACTGATGCAGTGGTCGGAGAAGTGGCAGATGCAGTTTAATATAGATAAATGCAAAGTTCTAAATATTGGACAGGACAATAACCATGCCACATATAAACTAAATAATGTAGATCTTAATACTACTGATTGCGAAAAGGATTTAGGAGTTCTGGTTAGCAGTAATCTAAAACCAAGACAGCAGTGCATAAGTGTTCGCAATAAAGCAAACAGAATCCTTGGCTTCATATCAAGAAGCATAAATAATAGGAGTCCTCAGGTTGTTCTTCAACATAAGAACATAAGAACATAAGAAAGGAGGAACACTGCAGCAGGCCTGTTGGCCCATACTAGGCAGGTCCTTCACAATCCATCCCACTAACAGAATATTTGCTCAACCCAATTTTCAAAGCTACCCAAGAAATAAGCTTTGACAATTCTACCCACTCATGCGCGAGTCCCACTCAAATCCAACCCCTCTCACTCATGAATTTATCCAACCTAAATTTGAAACTACCCAAGGTCCTAGCTTCAATAACCCTACTAGGCAGACTGTTCCACTCATCAACTACCCTATTTCCAAACCAATACTTTCCTATATCCTTTCTAAATCTAAACTTATCTAACTTGAATCCATTATTGCGGGTTCTCTCTTGGAGAGATATCCTCAAGACCTTATTTATATCCCCTTTGTTAATACCCATTTTCCACTTGTATACCTCGATCATGTCTCCCCTCATTCTACGTCTTACAAGTGAATATATCCTTGGTTAGGCCTCATCTAGATTATGCTGCACAGTTTTGGTCACCGTATTACAGAATGGATATAAATGCTCTGGAAAACGTACAAAGGAGGATGACTAAGTTGATTCCATGTATCAGAAATCTTGCCTATGAGGATAGACTGAGGGCCCTGAATCTGCACTCTCTAGAAAGGCGTAGAATTAGGGGGGATATGATTGAGGTATATAAATGGAAAACAGGAATAAATAAAGGGGATGTAAATAGCGTGCTAAAAATATCTTGTATTGACAGGACTCGAAGCAATGGCTTTAAGTTGGATAAATTCAGATTCAGAAGGGATATAGGAAAGCATTGGTTTGGTAATAGAGTTGTCGATGAGTGGAACAAACTCCCGAGTACAGTTATAGAGGCTAAAACGTTGTGTGGTTTTAAAAATAGGCTAGATAAATATATGAGTGGGTGCGGGTGGGTGTGAGTTGTACCTGACTAGTTTGTGCTACTAGGTCAGATGCCGTGCTCCTTCCTTAAGTGAATGTAACCTGACCTGGCTGGGTCAGGGCATTGGCTTAAGCCGGTGGGAGACTTGGACCTGCCTCGCATGGGCCAGTAGGCCTGCTGCAGTGCTCCTTCTTTCTTATGTTCTTATGTTCTTATATATGGGTCAGCGGGCCTCCAGCAGCAACAGCCTGGTTGACCAGGCAAGCACCAGACGAGCCTGGCCCATGGCCGGGCTCAGAGAGTAGATACTCTCGAAACTCTTCAAAGGTAAGGCAAAGGTTGGGGCTGAGTGCATGGGCATGTTGTCAATGGCTTTCTCAAAGTCTAGTGGATTTAGGGTTATGTGGTACGCCAGTGTCCAGGGGCCTTGTTGAAAAGGTTGTGTTTAATAGAGATGTATTTCTAACTGTTAATAAGGTAAGACTTGATATAAGCTAGTGCATGGCCTATTATACCGAAATGATCAAGCGTGAGGAAAATGATGCTGTGGTCTACTGTATCAAAAGCTTTCGTAAGTTCGATAAAGAGTTCAAGTGGGTATTAGTTTTTTCAAGTGCTGTGTAAAGCAGGTCTAGCATTTTTATTATTGCTTCATTTGTGCTTTTGTTTCTGCTGAAGCCAAACTGGCAGGAGTTGAGGATGCTTTGTGATGTAATGGAGTATAACCTCTTGTGTGTAGATGAATGGTTCATAGAACCGACGAGTTGGTAAATTAGACACATATGCAACACTTGGGTATCTTTATTGAGGATACCCAAGTGTTGCATATGTGTCTAATTTACCAACCTCTTGTGTATGAGCTTCTCGAAGATTTTGGAAAGTGAAGGAAATTTTCGTTTACATCAGTTCTGTACCTGTAGCTGTGACTGGAACAATACACATATAGAAGAGAGGAGCTTACCACGACGTTTCGGTCCGACTTGGACCATTTACAAAGTCGGACCGAAACGTCGTCGTAAGTTCCTATCTTGTATATGCGGGTTATTTGTGTATAGTGTCCTAGTCTTAGTCTGGTAACAGCCACGCTGTGGCTGTTACTCTAGTTTTATGATGGCTTAGTGGTTAGTGAGGCGTGACATCTAAACTAAGAAATTTCTTGTTTCTTACATTAATTTGTTTGAGACACTGGATCAAGTTGCTGAAATGTTGTAAGAGTGACCTGCCGATGGCGCCAAGAGGTTGAGAGACTTGGCAAGAGTATTTTGTATCAAAGCGTACTAAGACCTGCTTCGTATAGCCTAGTAACCTACTTCCAGCGATCTTGTTTTAAGAATAGGTTATACGAAGCAACAATAATCCCATTAATATCCCAGCAGTTCGTTGGTGCAGGCTGGTGTTGTCAGCCCCACTTCCTCCCTTCATTATTCCTCGTCCCTCCCGCCATCCTGAGTGGCGTCGCCTACTCTTACTTCCCATTCCCCCCCTCACCCCATCCTTCTCCCCCACCTTCTCGACTAGACTCAAGGTCTGGTCTGGAGTAAGACGGGCATCAGTCACGTGGTGGGTGCGCTCGGGGGTGGTGTGTGTAGCGTTCCTCTCATTATTACTCAAACTACCTCCCCGATAACCTTTAATGTATTAATAAGATTGCTTCGAGTAATACTCCGTCTTTAAAGAAAGACGCGAAAGTTATTTAAAAGAAGTCTAGGTAGCAGATGGATATATTTGAGAGCTTAATAAGTGTCCCACGTGGTTATCTTTATGTCAACTGCCTGAACGTATTAGTGATGACTTTTTTTATATCGTACCAAGTGCTGGAAGCAGAGGATATAAAGAGGATAAGATAATGTACCTTAGGAATGAAGTGTGAAGTGTTGTGGTGCGAGTAACAGATTAATTAGTTTTGACAGTTGACAGTTGGAGATAGGTGGTGGTAGTCGCACACCACCACGTGGTAATTGGAAAAAAAAAAACTGAATATACACCATGCATTACTACTCCGACAACTCTCAGGACGAAGACTTGTTCATTACAACAGGTAAGCTGCGGCTACTCCCAGTACTGTCTAAAGTATCCACAATTGTCAACTGATATATAAGTTCTTACTGAAAAAAATGTTATCAGAAAAAAATTAAGCCTCCAGTCCTCGTATCTTTACACATTTTAAAGGTATCAGTGAGTACCAAACGTTTAAAATAATAATAAGCTACCGTCGGCAATTTAAATTATAACCGACGGTCGTGAGTGAACTTTGTGGGATGTTCTTCACTGAACATAGAACACTTCAACGTTGGGGATGTTTTTTTTACTGATCATGGAATACCTATTTATAAATCCCCTATTTTCAGTAGTGGCAACACTGCCGGTCTTAAAGTTCGCGTTAAAATTAAATGCTTTACTTTTTATCGGCATTTGGTAAGATTTTGAATTCACATATAACATTGCTATAGTATCAGGGAGTTTGTATAGCTTGTGTTTGTGGTAGTATATATTAAACTAATTTTCCTCTATCCGATTCTGATCTAACTTGAACACATTGTACTAGAATTTATAAGGAAATTTTATCACATTGCTGAGGATATTTGGGACTCTCATGGTTTATATTTATATATATATATATATATATGTTTACGACTGCTGCTCACTTCACAGTTAGGTTTTTGTGGTGGGGAGGGTAGGAGGGTTGGGTGGGCAAGTGTCAGAAGACCGGTTTAGGCGTCACTGGAGCGAGGGTACAGGGGGAGAAGCAGTAGGTGGTGTAGCCGCCACATGATCCACCTCAGCTCTCAGACCACTTTTGTTACCCAAGTTACCCATGGAGGCCTCGGCCACCCCGAGCTGGTACTCGCCTGACACCTAACCGTTTATTAAGCAACCGCTATATTATTATTTGTTAGGGCAGAACACTCATTGTGCATATGCATATATATATATCCTATATATTTTATATATATATATATATATATATATATATATATATATATATATATATATATATATATATATATATATATAGGATGGGGTCCACCTCTTGTGCAAATTGTGGGACCCATAGCCTCTGAGAAGTGGATAAAAAGGCTTCAATGAAGAATATTTGGATTTCTTCCTGAAGCCAATAGAATATTCCACTTCCCCTACCACCCCATCTTTTCATTCTTTTTTTTTTACCAATAGGTATATTTTATTACATAATACGGTACAAAAGAATTAAGAGATACATTGTTGATATAAAGATGGCATATACAGTACATGAGATGTGAGAGATACATGTCTAGAACATATTGTTACATGTTTGTCACTTATTATAATGCGAAAATCTCATCCAGCTCCTCAGAGCTGGGGCGAGTGCCCAAAATACAGCATGCATTACCTCTCTGAACAGCAGCGCTGAGTCGCTGTAACAGAAAACTAGCTGCCCTGGGATCCCTAGTTACTCTATATATTATATATTTAACACGTCGGCCGTCTCCCATTGAGGCAGGGTGACCCAAAAAGAAAGAAAATCCCCAAAAAGAAAGAAAATACTTTCATCATTCAACACTTTCACCTCATACATAATCACTGTCTTTGCAGAGGCGCTCAAATACGACAGTTTAGAAGTCCCTCCAAACTGCCAATATCCCAAACCCCTCCTTTGTGCAGGCATTGTACTTTCCATTTCCAGGACTCAAGTCCGGCTAACCGGCTTCCCTGAATTCCTCCACAAAATATTACCCTGCTCACACTCCAACAGCTCGACAGGTCCCAAAAACCATTCGTCTCCATTCACTCCTATCTAACACACTCACGCACGCTTGCTGGAAGTCCAAGCCCCTCGCCCACAAAACCTTTCCCCCCTCCTACCTTTTCAAGGACGACCCCTTCCCCGCCTTTCTTCCCCTACAGATTTATACGCTCTCCAAGTCATTCTACTTTGATCCATTCTCTCTAAATGACCAAACCACCTCTACAACCCCTCTTCAGCCCTCTGACTAATACTTTTAGTAACTCCACACCTCCTAATCTCCATACTCCGAATTCTCTGCATAATATTTACACCACACATTGCACTTGGACAGGACATCTCCACTGTCTCCAGCCTCCTCCTCGCTGCAGCATTTACAAACCAAGCTTCATACTCATGTAAGAGTGTTGGTACCACTATACTTTTTTACATTCCCTTCTTTGCCTCCATGGATAACGTTTTTTTTTGTCTCCACAGATACCTCAACGCACCACTCACCTTTTTTCCTTCATCAGTTCTATGGTTAACCTCATCCTTCATAAACCCATCCGCTGACAAGTCAACTCCCAAATATCTGAAAACATTCACATCTCCCATACTCCCTCTCTCCAATGTGATATCCAATTTTTCTTATCTAAATCGTTTGATACCCTCATCACCTTACTCTTATCTATGTTCACTTTCAACTTTCTACCTTTACACACACACACACACACACACACACACACACAACACACACACACACACACACACACACACACACACACACATATATATATATATATATATATATATATATATATATATATATATATGTTAGTTAGTTACCATTTTGTCCTAGGCACATGTCAATTAGACACTAGGCCTGTTGTATGTATGTGTGTGTAAGGAAACACTTCGAAATGTTTCTGCCCCACCGGGAATTGAACCCGGCCCCTCCGTGCGTGAAGCAAGAGCTTTACCACTGGGCCACCGGGGGCGTTGTGTGTGTGTGTGTGTGTGTGTGTGTGTGTGTGTGTGGAGGGAAGGCGGGGTAGGGGTCGGCCTAGGAAAGGTTGGAGGGAGGGGGTAAAGGAAGTTTTGTGTGCGAGGGGCTTGGACTTCCAGCAAGCATGTGTGAGCGTATTTGATAGGAGTGAATGGAGGCATATGGTTTTTAATACTTGACGTGCTGTTGGAGTGTGAGCAAAGTAACATTTATGAAGGGATTCAGGGAAACCGGCAGGCCGGACTTGAGTTCTGGAGATGGGAAGTACAGTGCCGGCACTGTACTTCCCATAGACATAATACCAGACATAAACATCTCTGTAGTGTAAAGCACCCTTCTGGCAAGACAGTGATGGAGTGAATGATGATGAAAGTTTTTCTTTTTCGGGCCACCCTGCCTTGGTGGGAATCGGCCGATGTGTTAATAAAAAAATAGAAAATATATATATATATATATATATATATATATATATATATATATATATATATATATATATATATATATATATATATATATATATATATATATATATATATATATATATATATATATATATATATATATATATATATATATATATATATATATATATATATGCACGTGCCAAATAGGTAAAATTGGTCAATTAGCAAGAACACATTTAAAATTAAGTCCTTTCTGAAATTTTCTCTTACACGTTTAAAGACATTTTTTCGTTTATGTTAATGTAAAAAAATAATTTTGTACCAAAAGAACCTTAGAAAACTTACCTAACCATATTGAAATTGAAATGTTTATTTCTCTGTTAAGCTTACAATGTATGGTTTACATATAAAATATGTATTAATTACAAAGGCCACTAGCATGCCTATGCATTATAACAAGCACAATTTAATTTAGCCTAATTCAACTAAAGATATTTTAGATAAGTTTACAATAATTTAATAATGAACAAACACAATGAGATATATTTTTTCGTTAGGTTTAGAGTGTTTTTTGCGAAATTATTGCATACATAAATTTTCGCTTGCCTTATTTGGCAAGAAGAGCGTTGCTATTTAAGGCAAAATCACAATACGTATTTATATATATATATATATATATATATATATATATATATATATATATATATATATATATATATACAAATGTATATACATATACATATATATACATCTCCCAGAGCTGAATCAATACCCTATAATTTTTGGAAATGAAAAAAAGACGCTTATGACTTTGTAGTAGTTACTTGTAGTGTCATGCTGAGTAGCATGGGTCAGTGTGTCTTGACTGGCAGGGCATTTGATATGTTATCTCTGGTCTTGCCTTATCGTGCAACACTTCTTGTTTACCACTAGATAACTCAATAGAACCATTGATTATGTTATAATATGGCTAATTCTTCACTCGCCTTAATGAAAACATAAGGTAATAAAAGAAAAACGGAGTGCAACTGACAATGAACCATTTCCCCATATCCTAGATTTTCACAACAATAAAATGCACACTAAAATATGAATAACCATGTATTTACTTGTAGTTTTCAAAACTATGAATATAGTAAAATATAAATGCAGCCCTAACCATCCTCATCATCAGGAATATTTAAGAAGGACAGCAACTTGCAGGCTGGGGTGATTAAGATTGTTTAAAATGCAATTTTAGTGTAACCAACATGACATTAGACAAAGAAAGCCAGGCTTGTCTGGTGCTTGCATGTTCAAGCAAAACGTTTCAACAATAAAGATATCTAACTGTTGCACATGTGTCTTGCTTATCTACTCGTCGGTATTGTATACCATTTTCAATATAACTGTCTGAAGAGAAACTCTGTTGCATATTAATGTTGGTTTTCTGTTACTGAATAATATTTATACACTAATATTTTTTATGCTAATCCCTTTGTGGTGCTCAATAGCTTTCTGAAGCGAGCTCACGAAGACAGTGGAATGAAGATGTTTCCTGAGGGGATGGTTTCTTTTGAAAGCCTAACAGTCAAATTCTGGCTTCTCGTACACATGTATTAACAGAGCACGTTGGGAGAGAGTTCAGACTCCTGGTCTCTACTCCATTGAACTCTGTTCTTTGCTCGCTATCACTACAATTATGCTTGGTGCATCCTTGTCTTTATCAGAGACTCATAAGTTTGATGATGGGCAATGGACATTAGTGTAACTAGACGTAATTGTCTGTTCTCATCCATGGCAGTTATTAAAGTAGATGATCACTCCGACAGAATGGTTAAAGGGGTTTGATGGTATCATGTTTCAGAGTGCACTGCCATGTTAGAACTGTGGATCATGACTGGCCCAAGGATTAGGTGTGTTGTTGAGGCATATACTGGCATAAATGATAAAGAGCTCCCACACCGCGAGGGTGTGCGTCTTACAGCCATTTTTGGCATTACTTGAAGGACGTGAAGCTTAATACTCATGGTTTATTTGTTTCACAAAGATTTATGTTGAAATCACCAGCAGTTACAGTATTAGGTTTTTTGTTTAAGTTTGTTGTTTATTATTTTAGTCCTCAAATTGTCACTGAAGCTTAGTATGTTGGTGGTAGGTAATCTGTAGGGCTTATTTTAAATTGGCCTCTCAAGGTAGGTTCCTTGACGCTGGTGAGGAGCTCTTGATCTAGGGAATTGGATCTGTGCTCCAGTTTCCTGAGTTAAGTCTGAATACCTTCCATCCCTCTCCCCACAGGCACTGTATAATCTCTATGGGTTTAGCGCTTTCCCATGATTATAATGATTAGAATTTTAAGATACGTATTCATAAAATTCACTATACTGTAATAGTAAATAACAGTACCTTCACCTTTCTTGTTTGGTCTACAACTGTAGAAAACTGTATACCCAGTTGACAAATAACCTGTACTATCAATGTTTTGGCCCATTGTCAAGTCACAATTGAGGCAAGAAGAGTGAAGGCCAGAAAACCTGTCCTTTGGCCTTCTAGGTCCCATTGTCTGACACTGAATATTTTACCTTAGTCTATTCTTCGTGTGGCTAATTTCATTTTTTTCCATTTCTGCTGGCATTTATCTACACTTAATTCCATCATCCAACTATGTATTACTTTATTTACTCATTTATCCAAAACTTAATATTTTCGGTTCCATTTGCCCTACTTGACTAATAATTTCTTTACTACTTTAGTTGTCTCAGTATCCTCTAACTCAGTTATTTGTTTGACCTTTAAATCTGCTACATATAAAATATCCTCTTTTGTAAATATGCATTGATACTTACTATTTAGTATGTCGTACATTTCAGTGATTGTGTTGCAACCCCACTAATTCTTTGTTTTGTCTTTAGCATATACAGTGGAACCCCGGTTTTCGAATTTAATCCGTTCCAGATGGTCGTTTTAAAACTGAAACGTGCAAAAACTGAATTTCACATAAGAAATAATGTAAATACAATTAATCTGTTCCAGACACCCAAAAATATTCACAAAAAATATTTTTTTAAAGAATAAATATAGTTTTACATACACAAAACAATGATAAATAAATATAAACATTACTTACCTTTATTGAAGAAGGCGAGGAGTGGAGAGTTGAAATTATTGATTGGACTTTAGGTATCAAAGCCCTCTCTGGGCTTTGATATTTCTCTGGGCCCTTCTTTGCATTTTACTGGCACTAGGACTGTGTGTGGGTAAGTTCCCTGGCTGGTGTGTGTGGGTAAGTACCCTGGCTAGTGTGTGGGTAAATACCCTGGCTGGTGTGTGTGGGTAAGTACCCTGGCTGGTGTGTGGGGAAGTACCCTGGCTTGTGTGTGGGGAAGTACCCTGGCTGGTGTGTGTGGGGAAGTACCCTGGCTGGTGTGTGTGGGGAAGTACCCTGGCTGGTGTGTTCTTTCTTGAATTCTATCGTGTTTCTCCCTTTACCAAAGGGCTGGCACTAGGAACTTTCTTTGGGCCCATGGTGGCTTATTTCGCAGTCACAATGAATAAACAAGCACCAAAAACAATGGATTATTATGAAATGTTTTGGAATGCGCGAACTAATGCTCACTCGACTACTGGAGGCATCCCTGGGCGGGCAGACGCGTCTAATAAGTACGATTACTGGATCAAGGTCCGATATCCGGTGCAAAATTTCGCACAAAAAACGGTTCTAAAACCGAATCGTCCGATAACTGGAGCATGCGAAAACCGGGATTCCACTGTAATTTGCTTTTTACAAACTTGTAAAAGAAGTTTGGTTTCATCTTGCTCTTGTTTGCTATTTTCTTTTCAAAGTTCCTTTCTTCCATCCTCCTTTATTGTATTTATTTCTGGATTGGCCTGCTTCCTGTATTGTTTCCAAGTCCTTTCTTCATTAGTCATAGCTCTCCAACATTTTTTCATTTTTCCATAGTGGAGGAGTTGTGGCCAAATAATTTGCAAAACAAAACAAAGAAATAAAGACAGTACTTCTTCACTGTTTCTATTAGTAGTAAGTTAGGTCGTTTTCGTCACTCACTCAACTGGGAGCTGATTGACTAGCCATTGACGCACTGGCTAACTACTTACATAAGCTTTCCTGACTATGGGTGGGTTAGAATACTTTTCTCCTTATTCCATCAAGAAAAATTGATTTTAAATTGTAACTGCAAAAGAATTTTTAAGACAGCAAAAGAATATAAATTTTAGCAGTCTTTCAATATATACAGTACAAGGATTGAAAGTCTGCCCTTGAAATATTTATTTGGCAATGTTAAAATTCATTTTTTTTATTGCAGGTTTAACGTTTTAAGAAATTGACGCTACTCTCCCATTCCTTAGATCAAATCTGATTATTGTACCTTAAATTTCCAAAGCTCTGTATGATTCCTACAGGTTGAGCGCTCCCCTCTCCAATAAATGTGACAAAATAAACATAAATGAAGGCTAATGATCTTTTCATTTTACAGGCCGTGAGCGATCATCATCCTCAAGCACAGATGAACCGTCCTCAGGTGGTGACGATTCTTCATACCTTCGAGCTGCAGCAGCAGCAGCAAGGAAACGACGCGGAAATCTTCCTAAGGAATCTGTCAAAATACTGAAAAAGTGGCTGTATGACCACCGATACAATGCTTATCCTTCAGATGAAGAAAAACTGCAACTATCACGTGCTGCTAATCTCTCTGTTCTGCAGGTAATTTCAAAGCGCTCTTGCAGCATTGTTCAAACTTTATACTGCACTGTAAGTTCTGAATTTAACAAAAACTAATTTAGCGTATTTTGGGTTTGACAATCTGTGGCCGGACAACATCCAGATACAATGGAGGAAGTCTGTTAAATCCAGAATTGTCTCTTATGTTCCACTTGGTAAATTGATTTCAGATTTAATGGACAAATTCAGTTAAATATAGAAATGTCTATTACTGTTATGGTCTGCTGAGGTAAATTGATTTTGGATTTAACAGTTGAAGTCACTTGCATCCAAAATGGTCCATTACTGTTATAATCGTGGAAAAACAAGTTTACCCACATTTAATGGACACCCCTCTTCCAGTTATTTCATTAAATCAACATTTCACTGTACAGTAAATGGAAATTTGATAAAGAGCATTTAGTACAGTTAGTCTTCAGCCTAGGCCAAATTTACCAGACAATTCACCAGTTTGAGAGGTTTTTTTTTTTTTTACCATGACTACCATCCATACCAGAGTAAAAAGGTCAAGATTAGGGCTTTTTTTATTTTTTTATTAACACATCGGCCGATTCCCACCAAGGCAGGGTGGCCCGAAAAAGAAAAACTTTCATCATTCACTCCATCACTGTCTTGCCAGAGGGGTGCTTTACACTACAGTTATAAAACTGCAACATTAACACCCCTCCTTCAGAGTGCAGACACTGTACTTCCAATCTTCAGGACTCAAGTCCGGCCTGCCGGTTTCCCTGAATCCCTTCATAAATGTTACTTTGCTCACACTCCAACAGCACGTCAAGTATTAAAAATCATTTGTCTCCATTCACTCCTATCAAATGCGCTCACACATGCTTGTTGGAAATCCAAGCCCCTCGCACACAAAACCTCTTTTACCCCCTCCCTCCAACCTTTCCTAGGCCGACCCCTACCCCGCCTTCCCTCCACTACAGATTTATACACTCTTGAAGTCGTTCTGTTTTGTTCCATTCTCTCTACATGTCCGAACCACCTCAACAACCCCTCCTCAGCCCTCTGGATAATAGTTTTGGTAATCCTGCACCTCCTCCTAATTTCCAAACTCCGAATTCTCTGCATTATATTCACACCACACATTGACCTCAGACATGACATCTCCACTGCCTCCAGCCTTCTACTCGTTGCAACATTCATCACTCATGCTTCACACCCATATAAGAGCGTTGGTATAACTATACTCTTATACATTCCCCTCTTTACTTCCATGGACAAAGTTCTTTGTCTCCACAGACTCCGAAGTGCACCACTCACCCTTTTCCCCTCATCAATTCTATGATTCACCTCATCCTTCATAGACCCATCTGCTGACATCTCCACTCCCAAATATCTGAATACATTCACCTCCTCCATACTCTCTCCCTCCAATCTGATATCCAATCTTTCGTCACCTAATCTTTTTGTTATCCTCATCACCTTACTCTTTCCTATATTCACTTTCAATTTTCTTCTTTTACATACCCTACCAAATTCATCCACCAACCTCTGCAACTTCTCTTCAGAATCCCCCAAAAGCACAGTGTCATCAGCAAAAAGCAACTGTGACAACTCCCACTTTGTATTTGATTCTTTGTCTTTTAACCTGTTCTGGGAGCTGAACAGGATGCATAATAAAAATTTTTGTCAATAATTTTGAAATTAAAACCTAGACAATACACCTATGGACATTTCTGCACAATAAAAAATATTAAGAAAAAGAGTAGTTGCGTTGTCTCATTGTTAGTACGTATCTTGTGGCTCCCGTGGAAACTCGTGCGCTTCCAATGGGAGACTGCGCCTGGCTGTTCGAGAAATACTGGAGTATGTAAATGTTGCGTATGATCTTTGACTGTCAGAAGGCAGAGAATAAAAGGCTGCTTTTCAAGTACCAAGTTTTTCGTTACTTAGAATAATTAGTCAAGAAAGCTTACATTTCAACATAAATAATGACATCAGTAAGTAGATATGGAGCTAGCATTAATGCTTTTGTAAAATGATTGTTTGATCTAACAATATTTTATATACAAGACATCAGGTGATGTCAGTGGCAGTGCCAAAGGAGGTTGGGCTGAAGTTCCCAAAATTACAACAGCCTCAAATAATAATAGTAATGGTAATAATAATAACTTGACATCCTGTGGAGTATGAGTACAGTAATATTTATGAAGAGGTTCAAGAAAACCTGTTAGCCAGACTAGAGTCCTGGATGTGTGAAGTACAGTGCCTGCACTCTGAAGGAGTGAGGGAATATTCACAGTTTGGAGGAATATCTGAATTGTAGTATGTATCAGCATACCTCTGGCAAGACAGTGATTAAATGAATGATGGTGAAAGTATTTCTTCTTTTTGGATCACCCTAACTCAGTGGGAGACAATTGACGTGTTAAAAAAATATATTATAATAACAATAACTGCTTCAATACAAGTACCCTAACATCCTCTTCCATCCAGATTGTCACTCCTATGCCCTTCATATAAAAAAATTCTTGATCCACCCCCAAGTGATGAAGAAACAATAATATGTTATATCTGTTAATTATTCTTGGGATCATAACCCTTCATGTCAGACTCAGATTAGTCCTAAATTGAAAAAAAAATGTTGGAATACAAAATAGGCTTCAGTACGGAAACCATTATGGTAAAGAATGGACTGACAATAACCCTTTAACTTGGTATGGTATCTACAGTACAGTATGTACATATATAGTTAAAGTATTATGGTCAAAGCAATTTTTCCATGGCTGACAGCTGTTAATGAGTGCAAAGTAATGTTTTAAGAAAAAGTTGGTAGCATAGTAAGACCTTCTTTATCATACTGGTAGGGGTTATACCTTTATGTCAGTGCTTTTCTGTTCAGTTTTTACAGCTACCCCTACATTCAAGTTTTTATATGGCTAAAAAACTAATGGAATAAGCATAATTTTTATAATTTGCACATGTCAATTTGGAGCTTTGTATGAGCATGCATGACACCTCTCTCTCAACACTGATACCTTGTTTCTGGCTTTGATTTTGAGGAACACATTTGGAAATATGATACAGTACCTAAAGTTTGTTGCAAACCAAGTTTGCTAAAATTTCACTTTCCAGAATCCTATTGTTTGATATTCTACATAATTTTTTATTATAATAGGTTGGTAGACAGCAACTATTTGGTAGGTGCTTTGTACCATTGTTACAAGAGTGTAAAGTAGAAACCTGTCAAATGTTTTGCAGTTTGGCAGTACAGTGGTCCCTTGGTTTTCGTGCATCTCCAAACTCGAACATTTATGTAAGTGTATTTTTGTAAGTGCTGTTGCAAGTGTATTTTTGGGGGTCTGAAATAGACTAACCTACGTGACATTATTTCTTAAGGAAGTAAATTCGTTCGGTAATGGCACTTGAGCAGCATTCTGGAACGAATTTTCGGTGAAAACCGAGGGACCACTGTATTGCTAGTCTTTTTTTTTTTCATAAACAGTAAGATAACTGGTAAATCTTAAATTTCTGGTTATACTCAGTATACATTTATCTTTATTCTCCTCTGTGTTTCATATTACTGTAGTTCTTATTATTTTCCAATTTATGAGACCAGGTGAAAGCTCGGGCAGCATTAATATTAAAAACAATGTTGTAGTCATTGGGCTGGATAAGAAATTTTCAGTCAAGAGCTAATGATATTTTTTAAGGAAGTCATTTGGATCAGAATTAAAATTCATAATAAATTTACATTCTCCTGAAAATGAAACTGAAATAAGAGCTTTCATAGCTCTTGAAATTAGGGATTGGACGATACAAAATTTTTAATATTGATATCATCAAATTATTTGGTACTTGCCAGTACCAGTACCATAAAAATTAGCTTATACTGATACTCGATTTTAGGTCAATATCGATACCGAATTACCGATACTTTGGCACATCCCTGTATTAAATCCTGTACTCAAAAAAAATATGTACTATATATGCCCTGCTCTAAAAACTATCATTCCTTGTTTTAAATTATCATTGATATGCAACGATTTTTTTTTATAAAGTGCAGTACAGTGGAACCCCGGTTTTCGTCCTTAATCCATTCCAGAAGGTCGGTCGAAATCCAAAATAGACGAAAACCGAAGTAATATTTCCCATAAGAAATAATGTAAATACAATTAATCCGTTTCAGACCCCCAAAAGTATTAACTAAAAATATGTTTTATAGAGAATAACTATAGTTTTACATACAGAAAACAATGAAAAGTAAATATAAAGCACTAATGAAATAGATAAATGAACATTTAAATCACTTTTACCTTTATTGAAGACTTGTTGGCGTATGGAAGACAGTGAGGAGGGGAGAAGGAGGAGAGTTGATTGTTTGGAGACAGGACAAAATACTTCAATATGACGCTAATATCATCTTTACAGCTTATTTATCGATCACAATTCGTCTAATATGACATAATAAACAATATTAATAACATAGAAATATGATATTTACTCTAGAATGAATAAAATACAGTCATTCCTCGGTTTTCGGTTTTAATCCGTTCCAGATGGATCGGCTAAAACCAAAATCGGCGAAAACCAAAACTATTTTTCCCATAAGAAATAATGGAAATTCAATTAATCCGTTCCAGAATTCCAGAAGTTTGGAAAAAAATTTTTTGGGGGGCCTTAAAGATATATTTACATGCACAAATGAATGAACTCTATGTGGCACTTACCTTTATTGAAGACTGATGTTGCTGGATGGAAGAAAGGGAGGAGTGGAGAGGGAAGAGACCCTATTTTTTGGAAGGGGAATCCCCTTCCATAAGGAATTTAGGTACCAAGTCCTTATCTGGGGTCACTTCCCTGCATGCCTGCTACACTCCCTGCATACCTGCTACACTCCCTGCATACCTACTACACTCCCTGCATACATGCTACACTCCCTGCATACCTGCTACACTCCCTGCATACCTGGTACACTCCCTGCATACCTGCTACACTCCCTGCATACATGCTACACTCCCTGCATACCTGCTACACTCCCTGCAGGCCTGCTACACTCCCTGCATGCCTGCTACACTCTTAAACTCCATCGTGTTTCTCACTTTCTTTACCAAAGGACTCGCACTAGGAGCTTTCTTTGGGCCCATGGTAACTTATTTAGTAGTCACACAATAATCAAGGGCCAAAATCAATGAATTGTTAATAAATGTTTTGTATGAACTCCTGGGGTGATGTTCACTCAAGCATAAACAATGCTAGACTGCGTGACAATGTGCGTGGAAGGTGCTGGGGGAGCGTGGGTGGCGGGCCTACGGCCTTTGTATGCGCGCGGCACTGGTGGACAGGTCCCATACGGTCGGCGAAAACTAAAACAATCGGCGAAAACTGAGACAAATTTTCCCTGAAAAAAAAGTCGGCGAAAACCAAAATCGGCGAAAACTGGGACAATCGAAAACCAAGGGATGACTGTATGTCATTACGTATGTTACTAGTGATGGCTGCAGCAGCTGCCATTCCCTCTCCTGCTCTGACTACATATCTTCCCATTATTATAAGAGAAAATGGAGTGTTTGTGAGGCTAACTGCACTACATCACAGTTTCATAAGGAAAACACCGAAACAATGTACAGTGGACCCCCGATTTTCGTGATTTTTTCGTTCCAGAATGCTGTTCAAGTGCCATTACCAAATGAATTTATTCCCATAAGGAATAATGCAAATTAGACTAGTCCTTTTAGACCCCCAAAAATACACTTACATAATTGTTCGAGTTTGGAGCATCACGAACACCGAGGGTCCACTGTATATGTTCATAATTTATAAATAAGAAATATTGTATAAAAATATATTAGAGAATGTAAAGAAATAAAGTGGTTATTGTATGTATACTATAGTACACACTTACCTTGGAGGAGATGCTGGCAGAGGTTTAGGGTGGTGGAAGATACGCAGGGTGGCATGTTGTCAGTGGCCCTATAGACCTCCAACAACATTGGAGGCGTTAGTTTCGTGTCATCCTTTTTCTATTGCTTAATCGCTTAACTTGCTTGCTACACTTTATCGCTGGCTGGCGCTATAGCCTTTATCGACTCCTGCTGCTTTAGTATCGTACAAATCGTAGAATCACTGTAGAATTCTATCATGTTTCTCGCCTTCTTTATCAAAGGGCTGGCACTCTGAACTTTCTTTGGCCCCATGGTGGCTTATTTAGCAGTTAGAAGCACAAAAAACAATGGATTATTACAAAATGATTCGGAGTAATACTGAACGAGTAACAAAGGCAGACTGAGTCACAAACATATGAGCGGCCGCGTCCCGTGGCCAGGCGGACGTGTCTGATATGGACGATTTCCGAGCGGAGGTACGAAACCCGGGGTAAAATTTTGCCCTAAAAAGTGGTCGAAATCTGAATTGTATGATATCCGCACTGGACGAAATCCGGGGTTCCACTGTATTTGGTTAACCTGTGAATGTTACGTAAACTAAACTGGTGCAGAAAAATTGGTTTATTTAACACCTGAAATCAAAACATTTAAGACTAATATAGCATGTCAGTCATACCATTATTATTTATAAATATAAGTATAGTAGTATGTAGCTTGAAACATGAAAATAGTTAAATTAGTGAAGAGAAAATTGCATCTTTCATTTAGGGTTGTAACCCATAGTCTTTAGTTTATTCCATTTATCTTGCGTTGTTTTGTTTAAATATTTATTATTTAATGACTTACTGTAATGATTGTCACATGAAAAATAATTAGCATAGATGCTGGCAGCAGCTTTTTCTGATGCAAGTACGTACACAGTTATCAACGCAATCAAGTATATTTACAAACTATCATTAACAATGTGTACTTAAACTACATTACAACATGTATTATAACATGATTATTGAGCAAACACAGTATTAATTATAAAAAATTTTCCAAGAACTCTACAAGAACAACGTCACAGATCCCGCTGTGTGCGGCACACTTCGCCCTCCCCTCGTTTCCAAGGCCACACCGACTTCTGTCGGTGGGAGGGTTTACATAGGATAGGAGGTAGGTGCATAGGGTTGCCAGCTTTAGCCAGCGAATTTATGTCAAAAAATAAATGAAATTCAAGTAAAACAAAAATGGAAAAAAAATGTAAGGTAAATTTTAATAATGTGAAGAAAATGGGGCATTCATATATAGTACATTTGTTATAAATCTATTACGATCATGTAGACATCTCAGTTATACTGCGAAAACTTGTACCTACAAATCGGGGGTAAACTAGATCATTTTTTTATATTATCGGTCAGATTTAGATTTTTTCATTGCAATTTTTGTAGTAAGTTCCTCCCATGCATCTCTCTTAAGGACTTGCATATTCTGGGCAGGAAATATTATTATACATTAGCAGCCCATTATAAGACTGGCAAAATTGCA
Source organism: Cherax destructor (assembly GCA_009830355.1). Classification (NCBI taxonomy): domain Eukaryota; kingdom Metazoa; phylum Arthropoda; class Malacostraca; order Decapoda; family Parastacidae; genus Cherax; species Cherax destructor. The sequence continues at coordinate 39,673 of WNWK01006601.1, read as the reverse complement.
GTTTGGAGAAAGTATAGAGGATTTTAACAACCCACATTTTTTCAGTCAAACATCTTAGTTACTGGAAACTTAAAATCCTGTAAACTAAAGTATAGATAATATTATAAATATACATATATATATATATATATATATCTTTCTTTCAACAAATCGGCCGCTTCCCACCAAGGCGGGGTGGCCCAAAGAGAAAAACAAAAGTTTCTCTTTTTAACTTTAGTAATGTATACAGGAGAAGGGGTTACTAGCCCCTTGCTCCTGGCATTTTAGTCGACTCTTACGACACGCATGGCTTACGGAGGAAGAATTCTGTTCCACTTCCCCATGGAGATAAAATGAAATAAACGTATATTTATTATTAACACATCGGCCATCTCCCACCAAGGCAGGGTGTTCCGAAAAAGAAAAACTTTCATCATCATTCACTCCATCACTGTCTTGCCAGAGGTGCGCTTACACTAGTTATAAAACTGCAACATTAACACCCCTCCTTCAGAGTGCATGCATTGTACTTCCCATCTCCAGGACTCAAGTCCGGCCTGCCGGTTTCCCTGAATCCTTTTATCAATGTTACCTTGCTCACACTCCAAGGGATTCAGGGAAACCAGCAGGCCGGACTTGAGTCCTGGAGATGGGAAGTACAGTGCCTGCATTCTGAAGGAGGGATGTTAATGTTGCAGTTTTATAACTGTAGTGTAAGTGCACCTCTGGCAAGACAGTGATGGAGTGAATGATGATTAAAGTTTTTCTCTTTCGGGCCACCCTACCTTGGTGGGAGACGGCCGATGTGTTAATAGTAATAAAAAATATATACATGTAATATTATCTATACTTGTTTACAGAATTTATATTATATTTTATATCTGCGAAATTCAAGTGGAACAGGTTCCACTGGAAGAGTAGGAAGCATGTTAGAGGGTGCAAAATAGACCAAATGGAAAGCAGGGGTGTATTTAATACGCTAAGGAATATTGTAACTCGCTAAATAACAAAAAAAGGCACAATACCGTGACTGGAACAATACACACACAACCCGCACATAGAAGAGAGGAGCTTACGACGACGTTTTGGTCCGACTTGGACCATTTACAAAGTCACACTTTGTGTTAGTGTGACTTTGTAAATGGTCCAAGTCGGACCGAAATGTCGTCGTAAGCTCCTCTCTTCTATGTGTGGGTTGTGTGTGTATTGTAACTCACTAATCTTAAAGGATCCAAGGTTTTTCAACACTCTTTAAAAATTGTTCTTGACCTTCAAAACTGTGGTGTCTGTGACTTTGTTGCAAGGCCTAGCAGCTTGACTGACCCCAGCCATCAGTTAGGTTTGTTTGTTGCCTCTGAATCTCTGTGTACTAAATATTCAAAAACATAATATATCTCAACTTGTAATTGTCTGAATTGTTATCCAAAGTGTAAAATGTGCTTTCAGGACTAAACAGGATTGGAAGAATCCTGTTGATATTACCATTCATACATCTGGTTACTTGTTAATATCTACACTATATATGTTATACTTAACTTTCAAAAAGCACTGATGTAAAAAATAAGAAAATGAACCCTCTTATCTACATAGTCATTTATTTTTGGGAGATGTTAAGGATAACGTGACTATTTCAATGACACTGACACAGTATTACATTTAATTTCCTCCCTCATTCTTGTTCTTTTGGGAGAGTCTGAAGAGGTGCAAGGGTTGGTGGAGGAATTTGGGTGGGTATGTAAAAGAAATGGAAAAGAATTCGTCCTCTGTAAGCCATGAATGTCGTAAGAGGCAACTAGTAAAATGCCTGGAGCAAGGGGCTAGTAACCCCTTCTGTATAAGTTACTAAATTTAAAAAGAAAAAAAAAATTCTTTTTCTTTTTTGGTCACCTTGTCTTGGTGGGAGATGGCCAGTTTGACAAAAAAAAAAAAATGTAAAAAAAGGAAATTAAATGTGAACACAGAAAAGAGCAAGATGATAAGAGGAACAAAATGTTTGGGCCATGAAAGCTTGGATGTTAGATTGGAATGTGGGAGTATGGAGAAAGTGAATGTGAATACATTCACTTTTGGAGTGGACGTATTTACAGATGGGTCTATGAAAGATGAGGTGAACCATAGAATAAATGATTGGGAAAAAGTAGGTGGCGTGTTGAGACATCTGTGGAAGAAAAAAAGTTTATCTATGGAGGCAAAATGGGAAATGTACCAGAGTATAGTGGTACCAACACTTTTTAGGTGGATATGTTGCATTGAGAAAAAGGCTGGAAATAGTAGAGATGTCATGTTTGAGAACAGTGTGGTTTGAATATTCTGCAGAGAATTCGGTGTGTGAGATTAGACAGTGTGGGGTTAGGTGGTGTTTTTGAGGTGGTTTGGGGATTTATAGAGGATGGGAGTTAATGGGATGACTAGGAGGGTGTATAGATCTGGGGTGTAGGGAAAGAGGGGTAGGGATAATTCCAGGAATGGTTTAAGGGGGAAGAAAGTATTAAGAATGTTTTGAGTGCTAGGGGGCTTGAATATCCAATAGTCTTGTGTTAGCTTGTTGGATCGGAGTAGAAAGTGATTTTTATGGCTTGACAGAGTATTAAGAGTATGAGCAAGGTAATATTTATGAAGGGATTCAGGGAAACTGGTTATTCAAACTTAAGTCCTGAAGATGGGACGTACAGTTTCTGCTTTCTTAAGGAGGGATGATAATGTTGCAATTTGTAGGGTTACCTGAACTCTGATATAAGCACACTTGTGTCCAAACAGTGGCTGAATGAGTGGTCACCCTACTTTGGTGATAGACTGCTTGTGTGTTTAAAAGAATCAAATGAGTTCAAATTATAAATTTGTTTTAAGAACCGACTGTTTTCTTTTGTTATTAAATTATTGTAGTTAAGCTCATCATTTATTGTTTCTTCCTTCAGGTATGCAACTGGTTTATAAATGCAAGACGGAGGATTCTACCGGAGATTATCCGCCGAGAAGGAAATGACCCAGAAAAGTATACAATAACTCGTCGTGCCAAGAAACTCAAGGGAGTATCTCCTAGGGACCGTGTTGAGATGGAAGAGTATTCTCGCCCAGCCCAAAATGATTATGCACGTGCCCGGCCACGTTGGGAATCTACAGATCTTCCCGATCATGATTATGATTTTTCCATGGAATCTCGCGTTGCTTCTTGGGTTGCTGAGCAGCAAAGAGTATCTGCCAAGCCACACTATGAAGCAGTGTGTCCGTGTGGGTGTGGCTCTGAGGCTGATCATACTTCAACTTTCACTACTAACTCCACAACACCCACAGCTCCAACATCTACCCAAACAACTGCTCCAAATTTTGTGGCAGAGGTAACAGCAGCAACAAATTCACCAATTTACACAGACACTCACTCACCAGCTTACACTCCAAATGACTCCCCAATGTATCCACCATCAACACCAGAACATTATGTTCCTCAAACAGATTATACTCACCATGCCTATAACACACCAGCTCAGGTCACCCCACCTCCAACACCACCTGAGGATGATGCTGATAAGTTCAAATGTCTTTACATGCTGGTTGATGCAGCTCTTAGTCAATGGGAGAAACAGAATGCCTCACCACCACCACAGGATGCCCTTGACACCACACGTACCTACCTCAGTCTGTAACATGTTATCCATCATTATTACCCTTATTTTATAATAAAACACAATCATGCTAGAAAAAAAATGTTATGGTTTGATTAGAATATTTCAATAAAAGATTTTTGAGAAATAAAAAAAAATTGTGGTTGCTTTGACATTGCAACTTCATAAAATTTGTTATTAGTGATATTGGTCCATCATACACCAATACCTCCTTTTCTTATAAATAGAAATTTATTTGGACCAAAGTTTTATTAGAACAAATACTTTCCTACATATGCTAGTTTTGTGATGTATGTGAATTGCTCATTCTTCTGTTGAACTTTTTTATTGGTTTATACATATAAACAATGTCTTGTTGGTTTTGGTTGTGACTTCTCATGCAATTTTAGTTACAAAAGACAACATGTTTCATTTTGCTTCTGTGAATGTGTTCCCTAGTTATTGTCAAGATCAAATTCAAGTAAAGCTAGTTTCCAGCAATGTATTTATTTGCTGGTAATTTTTTAGCCTGTGCTCTCAGTCCATGATCTTGTTGCATCTGCTGAAACCTGGCAGCGATTTGTAGTTCAAACATACTAACCAAATACGTTTATGAGGTAGCTCGTGAATTCACGTCTTCTATAGTACAATGGATTGCCTTGCAATGATACAGAGTTTTTAGTTTTCTTCACCCATTATTTTTAGGTAACCTTGTATTATCATGACTTACCAAGATTAGTGTAGTGTATAGAACATTCCAAATTGGTGTTCGTCTTCCCTTATATTGAAGCAGTGGCTAAGGCAGTTGAGATTTTCACAATATGGAGGGTCTGCTGCACAAAATTGCTTTTTCATAAACCTCCGAGTGTTTTTCATGTCTTGTCACTGCTTCTGGTCTGTCTCTGCCTTTAAGACATATCGCTCAAATCTCCAAGAAAACGTGTATACATGTGCCTTAGTTTTGTCCCATGCAGAGTTAACTGATCTGCTTAACCACACAAATGTTTTATAGTTAAGGACATGTATAAGTACTTACTCTGTCATTATTGCTATACTAGCAAAATGTGAATACTAAATCTTGCTAACCTCTTTTTTTTTTCATTTACATTTGTGAATCACTTTTTTAGGTAGAAATAATGAGTACATATTGGACATTGTGAAAGTGGTACTCTGTATTTGCCATCACTAAAAAAAATTCTTATTTGATTTTGATTTTAATGTTTTAATATATCTATCTGGTTGTAGTCAAGTGTATATGAAGTAGCCAATTGCATAAGATTTTGAGTTTTCTTAAGTGGTTACTAGAAGTAGCTGTTTAATTAGCATTTTATCATTTCACAGAATTTATACCTGTCATATACAGTAATAGTTGCAGTGACTTGTATTATATTCATGCAGTTATTTACTCATTTGTTTTATTCTTGAGCTAATTGATTTTACTTGGAAATGTTATATTTTGAAACAATTGCAAATTATATTTTAAGTAGTACCCCAGAATATGATATCATGTAAGAATTATAGATGTTTTATTATGTTGAGAACATTATATGTTCAAGCTGTTGTAATGTTTGTGCATGCGATAGTGTGGGTGATTTTCATGTACCTGGAATCCAAAATATTGTAGTTACTTTGCACATTTTGTTCTGTATTTAAAGTACATTATTTTTTGTTATTATCAGTTCAAAGGTTAGCTTCAAGCCACTGGGTCCTGTTCATGCCATTACTTTATGGTGCTACTATTAATTTTTCCCTATTATACTGGGTAGTTGAAAAGGGCCTAGTGACTTTCAGCAGGTTGGGAAAGATTTGTTACATTTCATATTGTAATGTTTTATGTCTTCTGTATTTTGTTTCCATATTTTTTAGACCAAAGTGATTCAGTTACTCATAACTCCTGGCCTGTCAGTAGACATACTTTGGTATCCAGGTAGGTAAAAATCACCAGTAGATGAATTGCTAGTGTGAGTGTTTGATAGTATCACATGGATTTATTTTAAAGTTTGGTCAAGGCCCACCTACATCGGCAGGGGAGATACCTAAGGTACACGATTGCCTCCTTAACAAGCAATTGATACAAGAACTTTAAAACAAATTTTAGCAAAAAAATTTGTTATTTTTATACAAGATACTACAAAAGCTGAAAATAATGAATGGTTTTAGAGATTGTATATAATGTATTAAACTCAGTGAAAGTTTGCCAACCCATTGATGAATTATTTCAGTTTTTTAATTCTTTCTATGAAGGATAAATATGACTACAATTAGTCCTTTTTTGTATACCCAGTGCCATTGGTGTCTGCATGCCATATACATCAACTGCCATCTTGAGTATTCCATGCAGGTAGTGATAATCTTACCATTGTTAATAGTTCAATGAATATAAGGTTCAGAGTATTACATGCAATCAACCTGTTACTTCCTCTCGTCCCTTCACTCAGATTGACAAAACTGATGCCATTTGCTTATATTAAATATTTTTAAACATTTTTGAACCAGTGGAAGAAAATACCCACATAAAACTGATAGTCATCAGTGAAGGGCATGAGAGGAAGTAAAAAGTTGAAGCGATGGGGTAATATGATGAATGTAGTCCATTATTAGTGTCTACTGTACAGTCTGCAGAATTATTATTATAGAAAATAAAAGTGATATCAATGTAATTTTTTTTTAACCTATTCTTGCTTTTCAAATTAGCATATGAAGCAAAGACTGTTTAGAGAACTTGTTGTAACTGAAGCAAATGCAATAAAAGCTACCAGTGAAGCTCATTATATTACAGTGGACCCCCGGATTACGATGGCGTCGGATTACGTTAAATTCAGAAAACATTACCTTTTTCCGTAAAAATATTGGTTCAGTGTATGTTGATCCGCTCGGAATAAGTCATTCGTCCTGGACGCGTACACATGCCCCTGGGACGGCACAATGCTCCATCCAGAGTCAGTGTGCCATTGTTTACCAGCGAGTGAGCGCCACCCACGCATTCATACCATACATTTTGTCATTATTCCATTGTTTTTAGTGCTTGCAACTGTTAAATAAGCCACCATGGGCCAGCCCTTTGGTAAAGGGCTGAGAGGGGAGAATGTCTTCTTAAGTGATTCAGTGATTCTACGATATGTTATGATACTAAAACAGCAGAAGTTGATAAAGGCTATAGTGCCAGCCAGCGATAAAGTGTAGCACTAACAGTGTAGAAAGTAAGTTAAGCCATTAATCTATAGAAAAATGACGACACAAAACTTAAACTCCTCCAATGTTGTTGGAGTTATATAGGGCGACTGACAACACTGCCATGTCTGGCGGCCATCTTTATTTAAGTCTTATCTTTCAGTGGCCCTCATACACCCAAAAACAAACACAACACCACCAGTCCTCACATTCGTAATGACGGGACTTCTGCACCAGCCTTTGTCGGGTGTGGACGTCTCTCTCTTGCCTGAGTATCAGTGACAAATTTCCCCCGTTCTCTCTGGGACGCTTGTTCTCATTTATTTTGCCCACCAGGCACTCTACAGGAGGGGCACCTGTTCATCGGCTGGCTTTTAGCCAGCTCCATTTTTTCCGCTCTGCAGATAATTATTTAACGGTCTTTGGTGGGAAGCCGGTTACTGTACTCAGGTGGGGGTGTGGGGGGTCCCGCTTTGCTGGGGCTTGGCAAGGGGGTCCACCGGACCTAATCGGAAACTTTCAAGTTTCTATCTCTATTTACAAAGGAACTTTTGTTCCTTTGTAAATAGAGATAGAAATATTTTATTCATTCTAAAGTATATGTCATGTTTCTATGTTATTAATATTGTTTATTATGTTATATTAGATGAATTGTGATAGATAAATAAGCCATAGAGTTTATATTAGTGTCATTTTGAAGGACTATCTTGTCCTGTCCACAAACACACACCCCTGTCGCCAGCACAATTTCAAACATTCGCCAGAAACAGAACTCTCTGGAACACTTTTTTGAGCAACAGGGGTCCAGTGACTCTCAAGCTAGTCCTAGTGGCATTAAAAAACAAAGAAGGGAAGTAACTCAGGAAAAGGACTTGGTACCTGAATTCTTAATGGAAGGGGATTTCCCTCCAAACACTAGCAACTACTCCTTCCTCTCCCCTCCTTCCATCTTCCACACAACTCTTCAGTAAAGGTAAGTGTCAAGTTATTACTGTTTTTTTTACTTTATATCTCATTCTTTTTTGTGTAATTTAATGTGGAAACAATATTTATTTTAATACTTTTGGCTGTATAACCCCTGTGGTTTAGCGCTTCTATTTGATTATAATAATAATAATTTAATACTTTTGGGTGTCTGAAACGGATTAATTGAATTTCCATTATTTCTTATGGGGAAAATAGATTTGGATTAAGTTATATTCGGTTTAAGTTAAGCCCTCTGGAACGGATTAATCACGTAATCCCGGGGTCCACTGTATACTAATTTATCACAATTTAACTTCTCTATACTAATTATCCTACCAGGTGTCACCACTTAGAAGTAAATCAATCAGATATCTACCATATGCATACGGTGTGAAAGCTGTTGGTTACCTCTTGATGAACATTGTAAAAACTAATACAAAAATGGGAAATTAATTTTTGAAAAAAAAAAAAATGGTGTGAAACATGCTATAAGACAGCACTGTAATAGTGCTGTAACCAATGAAGGATTTTTAAAATTAATGAATTTTGAAAACTTTTTCCCTCATGAAGTATTTAATAAATAAGTAGTGAACTTTAGTCTGAATACTTACTGATGATTCACAATGGGATGGTGCAAACACCACAATACCAGAATCTGAGTTTGTCTTTAGCATCGTTTTCTTCCCAAGTAATTATGCCTTGCCTACCCCTTATGCCAGTGAGAGGCTCTTGATCCAAGGAATTAGACCTGTTCTACCCTTCCTTAGATTCTACCTGATTGCCTTCTATTTGGGGATGTAGCCACATGTCCAGTGTGCTTGCTGGTTGTAAGATAAATGTAGTGACCAGTTTTGACCACCACCAGTCTATGAACCTTGCGGGTTTAGCAGTTATGATCATAATAATTATGTGACCACCACCAGGGACCTGGTTAAGGAAGTTATCAACACACCCACAGGTTCCAACACAGGTGTCTATGTTATACCCTGTGGTGGCTTAGGGTGTACATGGGAGAGACAACAAAGAAGCCTAGAGCAGTGCCTCAGAGATCATAAGTAAACTAGCAACAGGGATGAAGTGAACAATGTATACATAATTCATTGAAACTCGCATGGTTATCTGATAAAAGTGCAGAGAGGACCTCACTCATAATCAAGGTGACTGATGTGTGTAAGAGATGCTTCCTTGAAATTTTCAATAACTCATTTGCAACACTTGTCCAGAAATCTGTTATTTGTAGTACGTCAGATGGTCAACTTATCCAGGTAGAACACACCACTGACCAGATAACTCGCGCACCTCATCTCTGCTCCTATATATACTGTGAATTTCTCATGCCCTGTATTTGACTGATAAAGATCCCCATGAGCAAAAAGTTCCCAAATAAAATATTCTTTAGCTTTACACTTGTGGTATTTACAGGTTTTATATTGTTTCAGTTTTTCATTGGGTTGATCCACAGTTCATGGACTTTGAGGGTGTTATACTATAGGCACTAGACTTCTCGAGTGTGTACGTCTAAAACTTCTGGGCCTCTTGAAATTTTTGTTCTCCGGTTCCTGGACCTCTTGGGAGGGCTGAGTTATATCTAGATCTCTTGAAGGAGTTGAGCTGCAGGTTCTTTGTCTTTTTAATGGTTTTGAGGTCCTGGTACTGGCCTCCAGTGTTGGTTGAGGTCCTGGTACTGGCCTCCAGTGTGGGTTGAGGTCCTGGTACTGGCCCCCAGTGTGGGTTGAGGTCTTGGTACTGGCTTCCAGTGTTGATTGAGGTCCTGGTACTGGCCTCCAGTGTGGGTTGAGGTCCTGGTACTGGCCTCCAGTGTTGGTTGAGGTCCTGGTACTGGCCTCCAGTGTTGGTTGAGGTCCTGCTACTGGCCTCCAGTGTTGGTTGAGGTCCTGCTACTGGCCTCCAGTGTGGGTTGAGGTCCTGCTACTGGCCTCCAGTGTGGGTTGAGATCCTGCTACTGGCCTCCAGTGTGGGTTGAGGTACTGGGGGCTGGGGTTATGGGTTATCTGAAATATCTTTCTCAGATCACAGCAATCAAAATGAGCCTAGTTATTATTATATTTGTTTGTAAGCGTTAAACCTGAAGGGTCATATAGTGCCTGGAACGTGGGAGGTAAGCAGGTTTGATCCAGGAAAAGGGAAAGGTAGCTTCAATTCCCTGGAGTCTAACCTTATACTTCTATACAATAACTTTATAGCTAAAAAAAATAGTGCCTTGTAGTGCATCATATTGTCCTCATAAAAAGGAAGAAAGTTGTAGCTATGCACACTTTGTGCTTGGCAAAACTTCATTAGTCACTTCTTTCTTTAAGTATGAGATGTCCTTGGCAACCAACATATAGCGAATTAACCTAGGTTCTTATTAAATTTGGCATCTGGCATTAGCCAGGTCATGGGTCACTCAACCTGGCAATACGGAGATGGGATCAGGCAACCTTTATCCAGGTAGAAGTGCTCATAATTCAAATAGACTGTATCTATATTAATTTTGTGCTACAATAGCAAAAAATTAAACATGAAATTAACTCATTATTGATGCTAAATAATACAAGAATTGAGACACTTATGCAACACATGGGAATCTTTATTGAAAAAACGTTTCGCCACACAGTGACTTCATCAGTCCAATACAAAGCAGAAAGGTATAAGGAGAGGAGGAGTTTGAGGTAATCAGTCCCTCAGCCTGGAATCGATGTGTTCAGTCCATCACTCTTGTAGGAAGTACAGCATAGGTTAGGGTTAGGTAAGGTTCGTCATAGGGCCAGAGAAGTGGCTTATATACTGCAGTCAGGTGAGTCGAAGCAGGAGGCGGGATCACAGTGGGACCATCCACTAGTGGAAGTAGGTCTTCGTCCAAAGGTTGAATAAGTGTTGAAGAATTCCTTGCATCAAGATCCCATGATGTTGCAGTGTGACAGATATGTGATAAATGGTTTTGTGTGGAGAACGTTTCTTCAATAAAGATTCCTATATGTTGCATAAGTGTCTCAATTCTTCAACTTGTCGGTTTTCAAAACCATTTATCACACAATACAAGCATTATTGATGGTATACAATACTGACAAGTTAATAAATAAGACACATGTGCAACACTAGAGTATCATAATTTCCCAAACACTTTACTTGCATAGCAGGCTTCTTCAGTTAAATACAGGTGAATATAACACTGGACATAGTAGGTGAAGTAATTTTGGTTAATCAGTCCCTACTTCCACTAGTGACCTTCACTCACCTGTGATGTCACCTCCAGCTACTATAGCTAACTTCTGCTCCAGTACATAAGATCTAACCTATACCTCTGCCTTAGGCTGACTGACTGACCTCTTATCAAGGCTGAGGGACTGATTACCTCAAGTGTTGCATGTGTTACTTATCTACTGACCTATACTATGCAAGTCTTTCTCAAGTAAAAGGACACAAATGCAACTAATGTGACATTTTATTGTGGCAACGTTTCGCTCTCCACAATAAAATGTCACATTAGTTGCATTTGTGTCCTTTTACGTAACATATTGTCGGTAATTCTACCAATATTATTACAAGTCTTTCTCAGATCTAGACCATCTCACTAAAATATAACTTATGTAGTTTTAAAGCTATGCAAGAAGTTACCTTCAATTACCACCTAGTAAACTGTTCCACTCATCTACAGCTCTGTTGTCATACCACTACATTCTTACATTCTTTCTAAATCTGAATTTATCGAACTTGAAATTAATGTTTTGAGTTCGTTTTTGGTTAGATATCCTCAGCACTCTATTTACATCTCCTTTATTTATTCCAGTATTCCACTTATATACCTCAGCCTCATCTCTCATTTTATTACTTTTAAGAGAATACAGATTCTGGGATCTTTGACTTCACAGGAAACCTTTGTTATACGATGGATCAACTTCATTCTTTGAATAATCTCCATTATGAACGTATATAGTATATAGGTAATATTTTTTTAATCCTGTATTTATTTTTTAATTGGTAAAATTTGTACAGAACATTGGTCTCAAGAGAGACTTATTACACAGGATGTTTCTCAGGTCATCATACTCTACCTCACAGGATGTTTCTCAGGTCATCATACTCTACCTCACAGGATGTTTCTCAGGTCATCATACTCTACCTCACAGGATGTTTCTCAGGTCATCATACTCAACCTCACAGGATGTTTCTCAGATCATCATACTCAACCTCACAGGATGTTTATCAGGTCATACTCTGCCTCACAGGATGTTTCTCAGGTCATCATACTCTGCCTCACAGGATGTTTCTCAGGTCATCATACTCTACCTCACAGGATGTTTCTCAGGTCATCATACTCTACCTCACAGGATGTTTCTCAGGTCATCATACTCTACCTCACAGGATGTTACTCAGGTCATCATACTCTGCCTCACAGGATGTTTCTCAGGTCATCATACTCTACCTCACATGATGTTTCTCAGGTCATCATACTCTACCTCACAGGATGTTTCTCAGGTCATCATACTCAACCTCACAGGATGTTTCTCAGGTCATCATACTCAACCTCACAGGATGTTTCTCAGGTCATCATACTCTACCTCACAGGATGTTTCTCAGGTCATCATACTCTACCTCACAGGATGTTTCTCAGGTCATCATACTCTACCTCACAGGATGTTTCTCAGGTCATCATACTCTACCTCACAGGATGTTTCTCAGGTCATCATACTCAACCTCACAGGATGTTTCTCAGGTCATCATACTCTGCCTCACAGGATATTTCTCAGGTCATCATACTCTACCTCACAGGATGTTTCTCAGGTCATCATACTCTACCTCACAGGATGTTTCTCAGGTTATACTCAACCTCACAGGATGTTTCTCAGGTCATCATACTCTACCTCACAGGATGTTTCTCAGGTTATACTCAACCTCACAGGATGTTTCTCAGGTCATCATACTCAACCTCACAGAATGTTTCTCAGGTCATCATACTCTACCTCACAGGATGTTTCTCAGGTCATACTCAACCTCACAGGATGTTTCTCAGGTCATCATACTCAACCTCACAGGATGTTTCTCAGGTCATCATACTCTACCTCACAGGATGTTTCTCAGGTCATCATACTCTACCTCACATGATGTTTCTCAGGTCATCATACTCTACCTCACAGGATGTTTCTCAGGTCATACTCACCTCACAGGATGTTTCTCAGGTCATACTCAACCTCACAGGATGTTTCTCAGGTCATCATACTCAACCTCACAGGATGTTTCTCAGGTCATCATACGCTGCCTCACAGGATATTTCTCAGGTCATCATACTCTACCTCACAGGATGTTTCTCAGGTCATCATACTCTACCTCACAGGATGTTTCTCAGGTCATCATACTCTACCTCACAGGATGTTTCTCAGGTCATCATACTCTACCTCACAGGATGTTTCTCAGGTCATCATACTCTACCTCACAGGATGTTTCTCAGGTCATACTCAACCTCACAGGATGTTTCTCAGGTCATCATACTCAACCTCACAGGATGTTTCTCAGGTCATCATACTCTGCCTCACAGGATATTTCTCAGGTCATCATACTCTGCCTCACAGGATATTTCTCAGGTCATCATACTCTACCTCACAGGATGTTTCTCAGGTCATCATACTCTACCTCACAGGATGTTTCTCAGGTCATCATACTCAACCTCACAGGATGTTTCTCAGGTCATCATACTCTACCTCACAGGATGTTTCTCAGGTCATCATACTCTACCTCACAGGATGTTTCTCAGGTCATCATACTCTACCTCACAGGATGTTATGTACTGAAGACCCTACTTGATTGCCTCCCATTTCCCAGGTGACGTATAATTCCTACGGGTTTAACGCTTCCCATGAATATACTAAGCAAAATGAGAATATAATGAATACAATATTTCCTCGTCGCTTCAGCAAAGATAAACATTTAATTCCCATAGCATATTTTAGATAAGATATTTTAGAATTTCAGATCTACAACATTTTTAAGGCAGGTGATAACAGGTTATAAATTTAGAAATAATAACAAAGTTTTCAGCAGCAGCCAGCTGACTGATGACACTTGTGACGTCACGTTCGCGCCAGATTTACCCGCCTCGTGACATCCTGTGACGTCATATGGCGCCAAAAAAGCGCGGGAAATGATGAAAGATAATGTTGGCGGAAGTTTCGCAGGAAGTGATGATAATGACCTTGTTGGTGGCCTGCTGGAAGGCTGCCCCAGCTGATAATGACCTTGTTGGTGGCCTTCTGGTAGGCTGCCCCAGCTGATAATGACTTTGTTGGTGGCCTGCTGGAAGGCTGCCCCAGCTGATAATGACCTTGTTGGTGGCCTTCTGGTAGGCTGCCCCAGCTGATAATGACCTTGTTGGTGGTCTGCTGGTAGGCTGCCCCGGGCTACTCGCATCGTTGGTGAAAGAGAATAAGAAAAATATATAAATATTACAGAAAAACAACTACTATTATGAAATGCAGAAAATTAAGGTTGATAGTAAATGCAAATAAAAGCTGAACACGAGACAGATAAGACCAAAATCTTGCCAGCGTAAAACATAATGAGTTTTCGCTTAACACTGATGTAACAGAAGGATAGTACTTCCCTGCATGATTTAACACTGATGTAACAGAAGGATAGTACTTCCCTGCATGGTTTAACACTGATGTAACAGAAGGATAGTACTTCCCTGCATGGTTTAACACTGATGTAACAGAAGGGTAGTACTTCCCTGCATGGTTTAAGAGGCCTGGTCACGGACCGGGCCGCGGGGGCGTTGAGCCCTGGAATTCTCTTCAGGTAGACTCCAGGTAGACGTAACAGAAGGATAGTACTTCCCTGCATGGTTTAACACTGATGTAATAGAAGGATAGTACTTCACTGCATGGTTTAACACTGATGTAACAGAAGGATAGTACTTCCCTGCATGGTTTAACACTGATGTAATAGAAGGATAGTACTTCACTGCATGGTTTAACACTGACGTAACAGAAGGATAGTACTTCACTGCATGGTTTAACACTGATGTAATAGAAAGATAGTACTTCCCTGCATGGTTTAACACTGACGTAACAGAAGGATAGTACTTCCCTGCATGGTTTAACACTGATGTAACAGGATAGTACTTCCCTGCATGGTTTAACACTGACGTTACAGAAGGATAGTACTTCCCTGCATGGTTTAAGAGGCCTGGTCACGGACCGGGCCGCGGGGGCGTTGACCCCTGGAATTCTCTCCAGGTAGACGTAACAGAAGGATAGTACTTCCCTGCATGGTTTAACACTGATGTAACAGAAGGATAGTACTTCCCTGCATGGTTTAACACTGATGTAACAGTATAGTACTTCCCTGCATGGTTTAACACTGACGTTACAGAAGGATAGTACTTCTCTGCATGGTTTAACACTTATGTAACAGAAGGATAGTACTTCACTGCATGGTTTAATACTGATGTAACAGAAGGATAGTACTTCACTGCATGGTTTAATACTGATGTAACAGAAGGATAGTACTTCACTGCATGGTTTAATACTGATGTAACAGGATAGTATTTCACTGCATGGTTTAATACTGATGTAACAGGATAGTACTTCACTGCATGGTTTAATACTGATGTAACAGGATAGTACTTCACTGCATGGTTTAACACTGATGTAACAGAAGGATAGTACTTCACTGCATGGTTTAATACTGATGTAACAGGATAGTACTTCACTGCATGGTTTAATACTGATGTAACAGAAGAATAGTACTTCACTGCATGGTTTAATACTGATGTAACAGGATAGTACTTCACTGCATGGTTTAATACTGATGTAACAGAAGGATAGTACTTCACTGCATGGTTTAATACTGATGTAACAGAAGGATAGTACTTCACTGCATGGTTTAATACTGATGTAACAGAAGGATAGTACTTCACTGCATGGTTTAATACTGATGAAACATGATAGTACTTCACTGCATGGTTTAATACTGATGTAACAGGATAGTACTTCACTGCATGGTTTAATACTGATGTAACAGAAGGATAGTACTTCACTGCATGGTTTAATACTGATGAAACATGATAGTACTTCACTGCATGGTTTAATACTGATGTAACAGGATAGTACTTCACTGCATGGTTTAATACTGATGTAACAGGATAGTACTTCACTGCATGGTTTAATACTGATGTAACAGGATAGTATTTCACTGCATGGTTTAATACTGATGTAACAGGATAGTACTTCCTTCATGGTTTAACACTGACGTAACAGGATAGTACTTCCCTGCATGGTTTAATACTGATGTAACAGAAGGATAGTACTTCCCTTCATGGTTTAAGACTGACGTAACAGAAGGATAGTTTAACACTCACGTAACAGGATAGTACTTCACTGCATGGTTTAATACTCTAACTTTATGTTCTTATGTGTGACTTGGACTTGCCTAGCACGGGCCAGTAGGCCTGCTGCAGTGCTCCATCTTCCTTATGTGCTTATTTTCTTACTAACGTTGATAGTCAATGTGACTATGTGAGTGTTGAGTTTTTGTAGCTGTAGTATGTAGGGAAGAGTAGTGTTGAAAACGTTTCGCCTATACAGTAGGCTTCTTCAGTCAAATACAGAGGCAGCAGCAGTAATGAAATAAAGATGATATAATCAGTCCATCAACCTTGGAGAAAACATATTTGAGGTGGTCAGTCCCTCAGCCTGGAGAAGAGTTCAGTTCAATCAATAAAAATACCCGACTGTTGCACATGTCTTAATCAGGGAAGAGTATATTCACTCAGGCTACAGAATACAGCAGCGGTCCGTCAACAGTCACTGGAGGCTCCTTCCTCTCTCCTGTGTGACCCAGCTAGACACAGATGTAAGACAGTGGTCTACACTTGTTCCCAGACAGGTGTGGAGTGTGGGAGAGTGGAGGGAAGTGGAGTGTGAAGGGAGGTGGAGAGTGGGGGTGTGGAGGGAAGTGGAGTGATGGTGTGGAGGGAGGTGGAGTGGAGGGAAGTGGGGCGTGGAGGGAAGGGGTGTGGGAGAGTGGAGTGTGGGGGCGTGGAGTGTGTGGATGTGGAGGGAAGTGGAGTATGATGGTGTGAAGGGAGGTGAAGTGTGGGAGAGTGGAGGGAAGTGGAGTGTGAAAAAAAGAGAATTGGGTGGTTTTCACTTGGTTAGCTGATGATGGGGTGTGTTAGGAAAACGAGATGTTTTTAACGGTAGTTTTGTAAATGGTGGTTGAATCTGCGGTTCTAGAGTTTTCAGGTAGGGAGTTCCAGATTCTAGACCCTTTTATATACATCGAATTTTTGTATAGGTTTAGCCGGACACTGGGAATGTCATAGAGATTTTTGTGTCTGGTGTCGTGTCTATGGGTCCTATTGCAACTATCAAGAAATTTTTTTCGTTCCGGGTTAAAATTAGAGTTTATGCTTCTGTAAATGTAGATTGCACAATAGTAGGTGTGAATGTTCTGTACGGTGAGTAGGTTTAGGTCTTGGAGAAGTGGGGGGAGTGGGTGCTGTCTTGCATTGGATTCCGTGATAATTCTTACTGCGGCTTTCTGTTGGGTTATTATTGGCTTTAGGTGAGTTGCTTCTGTTGATCCCCAAGCACAAATAGCATAGGTGAGGTAGGGATAGATGAGTGAATAATATAGTATAAGTAGGGCTGATTGCGGTACGAAGTAACGTATCTTAGACAGGATTCCAACTGTTTTGGATACTTTATTTGTTATTTGTTTGATATGGGTGTTGAATTTCAGGTTGCTGTCAAGGTGTAGGCCCAGGAATTTGCCCTCATTATGTCTAGCAATAGGAGTGTTGTCAATCGTTATGTTCAGCTGGGCAGCAACTGTTCTGTTCCCAAACAGGATGTAGAAGGTTTTGTCAGTATTAAGTGTAAGTTTATTAGCAGTCATCCAGGTCGATATTTTAACTAGTTCTTCGTTAACAATAGAGGCAAGATTAGGGTGCGAGATGACATATGTCGTATCGTCAGCAAAGAGAATAAGCTTAAGGTGTTGTGAAACAGTAGGTAGATCATTGATGTATAAGAGGAAGAGCAGGGGACCAAGGACACTTCCCTGTGGTACTCCAGTATCCAGTGGTCTTATTGATGAGGTTGTGTCCTTAATAGAGACGTATTGCTGCCTATTAGTTTGGTAGGATTTGAAATATGTAAGTGCGTGGCCTCTTACGCCGTAATGCTCAACTTTGTGGAGTAGGATGCTGTGGTCTACTGTATCAAATTCTTTTCTTAGGTCGATAAAGAGTCCTAAAGGAAATTCATTTTTTTCAAGTGCAGTGTAAAGTAGGTCTAGCATTTTTACAATTGCGTCGTTTGTGCTTTTGTTTTTTTCTAAAGCCAAATTGGCAGGGGTTGAGGATGCTTTGCGCTTTTACAAAGGAATATAATCTCTTGTGTATAAGTTTCTCGAAGATTTTGGATAGCAATGGTAAGTTTGAAATTGGCCTGTAGTTATTCATATTTGTGGGGTTACCACCTTTGCGTATTGGTGTGACCCTGGCTATCTGGAGTAGTGCTGGGAAAGTGCTGGTTTCTAGTGATTTGTTAAAGAGTAATGAAATAGCAGGTGAGAGAACATGGGCGGCTCGTTTATACAATAATGGAGGAACTTGAGCCAGATTTCCTGATTTGTTTTTAAGTGACTTAATAATTGTAGTGACTTCTGTGGGCTCGGTTGGTGCAAGATAGAAGGAGGAAGGGAAATTCCCATCTAAGTAATCGCTTGCTCGGGCATTGGTACCTGGGATTTTACTGGCGAGATTTGATCCTATGATTGAAAAAGTTATTTATCTTGTTAACTGTATCAATTGGCTGTTGTTGGGCTTCATTCGGTTTAGTTAGGACAATATCCCTAGTTTTTTTTTAGTTTGTGGGTGCCTAGAATATGAGTGTCTTCCAGGTCTTAATCCGTTACTGTCATCTGCTGTGTGATGTGGCTATCTGTAAGTGGTGGTCACTGTGTGGTGGGGCTGTAGGCAGGACTAGAGGCGGGGCTGGAGATAACAGACTGTTCGTGAGTGCTGGCAACCAGGCAAAAAAGAGGAGGTTATTAGGGGTAGATTCCCACGCCCGGGTGCTCCTGATGGGGATGCTGCTGCTGCCGGCGCTGTTTCCTGTTATGCTTCCTGTGGTGCTCTCGGATGTCCCTGTATCCCTAGCATTAAAAAGCTAGGTGGCTGGGGAAGGTAGGTGGCCGTGCTGAGGTGACTGTAGGAGGTGGATGCCGGGGGCCGCCAAGGTGCGGGAGGCAGTGGATCAGCTGAGGGAGTTAGTAGGGAGGGGGAGGGGCTGGTGAACGTGAGGGGTTGTGGGGTCACCGCTGATGGTGCCCTCGGGAGCTACCCACCATCATCCCTCCCTCCCTTCCTCCCTCCATCTCTTTCTCTGTCTCATTCAGCGTGCCCCGCGCACACAGTGGCTTGCTTCTCCAGTCATCAACCTCACGCCCTCGGAGTAACCTCGCACGGCTCTCACGCCTGGCTGCAACTCCTCCAGACAGCTCTGACCTCTCTTAAATCCTGTCAGGAGATACTCATGCTGGAGGTGTTACCCAGCGTGGCTGGCTTGTTTCCGAGGAGTGTGTGAAGGTTGCGTCACCGTGAGTGTTCTCAGGGACAATGTTTACCGGGCAGCCCAGGATACAATCTGGTGCTCGCGCTCTACACCACACTTGAATTGTGGTCTACACTTGGTCCATAGTTCACATCGCTTCTACATACCTGACTTGTGATTCCCATCTGGCTTCTGGTACACATCTGACTTGTGGTCTACACCTTACTCGTGGTTCATACCTGACATTTTTGTAATAATACTCTTTATTTCTAAAAAAGTACGTTATACAGTGTCATCTCTTGCTGGACACCCGGCTCATGGTATAGACCTAGATAGAAGTCATAGGCGGGACTTGGCTACCTGGTGATTATTGTAACCCACTTTGCAAAAAGTTTACTAACAAGACAGCAGTAAACAACTGGACAACGTGGTTGTGTGGAGGGTTAGGAAAGGGTCACCCCCCGCGCCCACACTGTCCCCTGCAGCACCAACACGCCCGCCGTCTGCCCTCTGCTCCTCAGTGAAGGTCTCACCTCATCACCGTTTGTTGTTACCTCCGTTGGGCTGAAATGAATCAGGTGTATTTGTGAGTGTGGCTCACAATGTGGTGAGGGTTTGGCCTCTTAGTGTGGTGAGGGTGGGGCAGACAGTGTGGCCAGGGTGGGGCTCACAGTGTGGCCAGGGTGGGGCTCACAGTGTGGCCAGGGTGGGGCTCACAGTGTGGCCAGGGTGGGGCTCACAGTGTGGCCAGGGTGGGGCTCACAGTGTGGTCAGGGTGGGGCTCACAGAGTGGTTATGGGACTTGGGTTTTCCTTTCCTGCTCACACTGGTCTCACTTTTCTGCAGTGTTGGGCATGGAATTTACGCTCTGCTGAGAGGACCTAGTCTTGAGACTAGATGTTACGCTCAGACACTATTCAGTGTTATTTGTGACTCTTGTACCAACCTGTGGCCACGCCAGAAGCGTCTTTCCTTAGACTGGCATGTGATTAAGTGAAGTAATTTGGAACTACTGGACGCAGTTTGTATTTACATCTGTTGTGATTTCCACTCGTTGTTGACGTCTATTCTGCACAACAGTTGAGTGTTGGTTTTGTCCCTTCATTCTCCGACTTTTTTTTTTTTCGCAAATTTATGCAGCTGTGTTGAGGCGTTTAGTTCCCGTCTTCACGCCAACATGTGACCTTTTGACAGTCAGGCTGTCATATCTCTGTTACTGGTCCAGTTATAACTCTCAAGGATATCTCCAGCGTGTCTCCACACACCGCGCACTTGCTACACACTGGAGAAATCAGCCCCATAATTCTCCCCTGACACTAAAAGGTAAGTCCCCAAGAACGTATCGAATTGTTAAAATATAGATCTATAGTGTGTAACTAAATGGCAATGTATATGTGGTAATTATAGCAGGTGTCGGTACAGACAATGACAACATTCGTGTTAAGGTCACATTCTCTTTTCCAGGGACTGTGGCCCCTCCACCTCTGTTGGTATTGATGTGTGTATATGTGTCTGAACACTCGTATGCTGTTGTGCCTGGATCTTCGTGATTCAGTAGTTAGAGGAAAAAATGATCTCCCTACATGTTGTCCCATATTGAGTGTTTAGTTGGTGTAATTGTGAAAGTTTCTCGCAGCTGAAGCATACATACACTGACTACTTTTTTGACTCCAGCTGCACCAGTCTGATCCTCTCATGGAAAATATATTATCTGTTCCTACACCCTTTCAGGGTGACCTGATAGTGATAAAGTACTTTTGATCCAAGGAACTGGAGTTACCCTCTCGTTCCTCATATCAAATCTGATTAACTCACATTCCCCAGGCGCTGTATGACCAACGGATTTAGAGCTTCCTCATGAATATTATAATACTACTACTAATAATAACAACAATAATGATAATGTATCTGCACGGAAGTGTGTGTACTCACCTAGTTGTGGTTGCAGGGGTCGAGTCATAACTCCTGGCCCCGTAGAGCTGTGTGTGTACTCATCTATTTGTGGTTGCAGGGGTCGATTCACAGCTGGTGTGTGCGTGTGTGTGCGTACGAACATGCCTTCATATGGACGCATGCATTAATATATTTACACACACTACATGAAGATAAATTAGGAAACACATTAAAGGTGACACATATTATATAACAGTGACAGTGAAGACCTAAACTAGAGTTCAGTTTCCTTGACAAGTGTTCTTGTAAAATTGTTAGAAGAAACATTAAAGTTGAGTCAACACCTAGACAATAATAACATACTAACTAGAAAACAATTTTTTTTGTTCATGTATGTCAAATTTGTTTTAAGTTATTATGACAGTTATGAAAATTGTTCAAAAAAGAATTGGATGGACAGATTGTATTTACCTGGACTTTAAGAAAACTTTTGATGGAGTTCTCAGTGAAAAACTAATTTTGAAACTTTAAAATATAGGAGGAATTACAAGTAAATTATTACAATGAATGAAAGACTTTGATTGAGAGGAAAATACAATTATAAGAGGAAAAAAGTCTGCATGGGTAGATGTCACGAGTGGGGTACCACAAGGATGTGTACATGACCCAATAATGTTTCGAAATTTATATAAATGATTTACCAGAAGGAATAAAACAATATACGAATATATTATCATATGATGCAAAAATCTTATGTAAAATTAATAATGAAAATGACTGTAAATATTTACAAGGAGATCTGAATATATTGAGCACATGGAGTGATAGATGGATGATGGAATTTAATGTTGATAAATGCCATGTAGTGGAAATGGGAGAAAGTAAAATCAGGCCACACCAAGAATATAAACTATGTGACATAATATTGAAAGTACTGTATCAGATAAAGGCTCTAGGAGTTGTTATTAAAAATAATTGCCACCGGAAGATCACATAAAGTAAATAGAAACTCATATGTTACACTGGCAAACTATAAAATAACCTTCAAATATATGGATGATGAAATGTTATATATAAGACCAAAACTGGAATATACAGCGGCTGTGGTGTTCATATCTAAACACACACACACACATTATTTATATATATATATATATATATATATATATATATATATATATATATATATATATATATATATATATATATATAAGTCGTGTCGAATAGGTAAAACTGGTCAATTAGCAAGACCTCTTTTAACATTAAGTTCTGTCTAATATTTTCTCTTGTACGTTTAAAAATATATTTTTTTCATTTATGTTAATGTAAAAATTAATAACTTTGTACCAAGAGAAACTTAGAAAATTTACCTAACCTTATTATAATAAACGCAATTTAATTTAGCTTAATTCAACTAAATATATTTTAGATAAGGTTACAATAATTTAATAATAATCAAACACACTGAAATATATTTTTTTCGTTGGGTTCGGAAGGATGTTTGCGAAATTATTGCATACACAAATTTTTGTTTGCCTTATTCGGCAAGAAGAGCGTTGCTATTTAAGTCAAAATCGCAGGTTTTACCTATTCGGCACGACATATATATGCATGTTGCACAGAATATTGAAGACGAGATACTACGAGCATAACTCTTCTTATATAACTACCAATTGGTAATTACCCCCCCCCCAACACATGTACACGTATATGAAATCGTTTTTCCGGATAAAAATAATGAAAGGTCTAGATAAGTCCGAAAAAATGGTGATATCAATGAGGAGTAGGTAGTGAGCCAGGCCAGGCAGTGAACCAGGCCAGGCAGTGAACCAGGCCAGGCAGTGAGCCAGGCCAGGCAGTGAACTAGGCCAGGCAGTGAACCAGGCCAGGCAGTGAACCAGGCCAGGCAGTGAACCAGGCCAGGCAGTGAACCAGGCCAGGCAGTGAGCCAGGCCAGGCAGTGAGCCAGGCCAGGCAGTGAACCAGGCCAGGCAGTGAGCCAGGCCAGGCAGTGAACCAGGCCAGGCAGTGAACCAGGCCAGGCAGTGAACCAGTCCAGGCAGTGAACCAGGCCAGGCAGTGAACCAGGCCAGGCAGTGAGCCAGGCCAGGCAGTGAGCCAGGCCAGGCAGTGAGCCAGGCCAGGCAGTGAACCAGGCCAGGCAGTGAACCAGGCCAGGCAGTGAACCAGGCCAGGCAGTGAACCAGGCCAGGCAGTGAACCAGGCCAGGCAGTGAACCAGGCCAGGCAGTGAACCAGGCCAGACAGTGAACCAGGCCAGACAGTGAACCAGGCCAGGCAGTGAACCAGGCCAGGCAGTGAACCAGGCCAGGCAGTGAACCAGGCCAGGCAGTGAACCAGGCCAGGCAGTGAACCAGGCCAGGCAGTGAACCAGGCCAGGCAGTGAACCAGGCCAAGTCAGAGCGCAACGTCGTCATAAGTTCGTCCCTCCCATGTGCGGGTTATTTGCGTATTGTTCCAGCCAGGGTTTTGTGCCTTTTAGTTCGTTATTCTTGTCTCTCCCTGTTCTTGTTTTATATCTTCCAAATAAGTTATTGTTGTCTTTGTGCTTGTTTCATTTCCTTTAAACAAGCTATTCTTGTTTGCCCTCGTTCCAGGTAGCACGTTCCAGGTAGTGTGTCTGAACAAGTCACAGGTAGCACGTTCCAGGTAGTGTGTCTGAACAAGTCACAGGTAGCACGTCCCAGGTAGTCTGAACAAGTCACAGGTAGCACGTCCCAGGTAGTCTGAACAAGTCACAGGTAGCACGTCCCAGGTAGCGTGTCTGAACAAGTCACAGGTAGCACGTCCCAGGTAGTGTGTCTGAACAAGTCACAGGTAACACGTTCCAGGTAGTGTGTCTGAACAAGTCACAGGTAGCACGTCCCAGGTAGCGTGTCTGAACAAGTCACAGGTAGCACGTCCCAGGTAGTGTGAACAAGTCACAGGTAGCACGTTCCAGGTAGCGTGTCTGAACAAGTCACAGGTAGCACGTTCCAGGTAGCGTGTCTGAACAAGTCACAGGTAGCACGTCCCAGGTAGCGTGTCTGAACAAGTCACAGGTAACACGTTCCAGGTAGTGTGTCTGAACAAGTCACAGGTAGCACGTTCCAGGTAGCGTGTCTGAACAAGTCACAGGTAGCACGTCCCAGGCAGTGTGTCTGAACAAGTCACAGGTAGCACGTCCCAGGTAGTGTGTCTGAACAAGTCACAGGTAGCACGTTCCAGGTAGCGTGTCTGAACAAGTCACAGGTAGCACGTCCCAGGTAGCGTGTCTGAACAAGTCACAGGTAGCACGTCCCAGGTAGCGTGTCTGAACAAGTCACAGGTAACACGTTCCAGGTAGTGTGAACAAGTCACAGATAGCACGTCCCAGGTAGCGTGTCTGAACAAGTCACAGGTAGCACGTCCCAGGTAGCGTGTCTGAACAAGTCACAGGTAACACGTTCCAGGTAGTGTGTCTGAACAAGTCACAGGTAGCACGTTCCAGGTAGCGTGTCTGAACAAGTCACAGGTAGCACGTCCCAGGTAGTGTCTGAACAAGTCACAGGTAGCACGTTCCAGGTAGCGTGTCTGAACAAGTCACAGGTAGCACGTCCCAGGTAGTGTGTCTGAACAAGTCACATGTAGCACGTTCCAGGTAGTGTGTCTGAACAAGTCACAGGTAGCACGTCCAGGTAGTGTCTGAACAAGTCACAGGTAGCACGTCCCAGGTACGTGTCTGAACAAGTCACAGGTACACTTTCCCAGGTATGTGTCTGAACAAGTCACAGGTAGCACGTCCAGGTAGCGTGTCTGAACAAGTCACAGGTACACGTTCCAGGTAGTGTGTCTGAACAAGTCACAGGTAGCACGTTCCAGGTAGCGTGTCTGAACAAGTCACAGGTAGCACGTCCCAGGTAGTGTCTGAACAAGTCACAGGTAGCACGTCCCAGGTAGCGTGTCTGAACAAGTCACAGGTAGCACGTTCAAGGTAGTGTGTCTGAACAAGTCACAGGTAGCACGTTCCAGGTAGTGTTTCTGAACAAGTCACAGGTAGCACGTTCCAGGTAGTGTGTCTGAACAAGTCACAGGTAACACGTTCCAGGTAGTGTGTCTGAACAAGTCACAGGTAGCACGTTCCAGGTACTGTGTCTGAACAAGTCACAGGTAGCACGTTCCAGGTACTGTCTGAACAAGTCACAGGTAGCACGTTCCAGGTACTGTGTCTGAACAAGTCACAGGTAGCACGTTCCAGGTACGTGTCTGAACAAGTCACATGGTAGCACGTTCCAGGTATGTGTCTGAACAAGTCACAGGTAGCACGTTCCAGGTACTGTGTCTGAACAAGTCACAGGTAGCACGTTCCAGGTATGTGTCTGAACAAGTCACAGGTAGCACGTTCCAGGTACTGTGCTGAACAAGTCACAGGTAGCACGTTCCAGGTACTGTCTGAACAATTCACAGGTAGCACGTCCCAGGTAGTGTGTCTGAACAAGTCACAGGTAGCACGTCCCAGGTAGTGTCTGAACAAGTCACAGGTAGCACGTCCAGGTGTGTGAACAAGTCACAGGTAGCACGTCCCAGGTAGTGTGTCTGAACAAGTCACAGGTAGCACGTCCCAGGTAGCGTGTCTGAACAAGTCACAGGTACACGTTCCAGGTACATGTCTGAACAATTCACAGGTAGCACGTTCCAGGTAGTGTGTCTGAACAAGTCACAGGTAGCACGTCCCAGGTAGTGTGTCTGAACAAGTCACAGGTAGCACGTCCCAGGGAGTGTGTCTGCACAAGTCACAGGTAGCACGTTCCAGGTAGTGTGTCTGAACAAGTCACAGGTAGCACGTGAGGTAGTGTGTCTGAACAAGTCACAGGTAGCACGTCCCAGGTAGTGTGTCTGAACAAGTCACAGGTAGCACGTCCCAGGTAGTGTGTCTGAACAAGTCACAGGTAGCACGTCCCAGGTAGTGTCTGAACAAGTCACAGGTAGCACGTCCCAGGTAGTGTGTCTGAACAAGTCACAGGTAGCACGTCCCAGGTAGTGTGTCTGAACAAGTCACAGGTAGCACGTCCCAGGTAGTGTGTCTGAACAAGTCACAGGTAGCACGTCCCAGGTAGTGTGTCTGAACAAGTCACAGGTAGCACGTCCCAGGTAGTGTGTCTGAACAAGTCACAGGTAGCACGTCCCAGGTAATGTGTCTGAACAAGTCACAGGTAGCACGTCCCAGGTAGTGTGTCTGAACAAGTCACAGGTAGCACGTCCCAGGTAGTGTGTCTGAACAAGTCACAGGTAGCACGTTCCAGGTACTGTGTCTGAACAAGTCACAGGTAGGACGTTCCAGGTACTGTGTCTGAACAAGTCACAGGTAGCACGTTCCAGGTACTGTGTCTGAACAAGTCACAGGTAGCACGTTCCAGGTACTGTCTGAACAAGTCACAGGTAGCACGTTCCAGGTACTGTGTCTGAACAAGTCACAGGTAGCACGTTCCAGGTACTGTCTGAACAAGTCACAGGTAGCACGTTCCAGGTACTGTCTGAACAATTCACAGGTAGCACGTCCCAGGTAGTGTGTCTGAACAAGTCACAGGTAGCACGTCCCAGGTAGTGTCTGAACAAGTCACAGGTAGCACGTCCCAGGTGGTGTGAACAAGTCACAGGTAGCACGTCCCAGGTAGTGTGTCTGAACAAGTCACAGGTAGCACCTACCAGGTAGCGTGTCTGAACAAGTCACAGGTAACACGTTCCAGGTAATGTCTGAACAAGTCACAGGTAGCACGTTCCAGGTAGTGTGTCTGAACAAGTCACAGGTAGCACGTCCCAGGTAGTGTGTCTGAACAAGTCACAGGTAGCACGTCCCAGGTAGTGTGTCTGAACAAGTCACAGGTAGCACGTCCCAGGTAGTGTGTCTGAACAAGTCACAGGTAGCACGTCCCAGGTGTCTGAACAAGTCACAGGTAGCACGTCCCAGGTAGTTGAACAAGTCACAGGTAGCACGTCCCAGGTAGGTGTCTGAACAAGTCACAGGTAGCACGTCCCAGGTAGTGTGTCTGAACAAGTCACAGGTACACGTCCCAGGTAGTGTGTCTGAACAAGTCACAGGTAGCACGTCCCAGGTAGGTGTCTGAACAAGTCACAGGTAGCACGTCCCAGGTAGTGTGAACAAGTCACAGGTAGCACGTCCAGGTAGTGTCTGAACAAGTCACAGGTAGCACGTCCCAGGTAGGTGTCTGAACAAGTCACAGGTAGCACGTCCCAGGTAGGTGTCTGAACAAGTCACAGGTAACACGTCCAGGTAGTGTGTCTGAACAAGTCACAGGTAGCACGTCCCAGGTAGGTGTCTGAACAAGTCACAGGTAGCACGTCCCAGGAGTGTGTCTGAACAAGTCCGGTAGCAGTCCCGGTAGTGTGTCTGAACAAGTCACCAGGTAGCACGTCCAGGTAGTGGGTGTCTGAACAAGTCACAGGTAGCACGTCCCAGGTAGGTGTCTGAACAAGTCAGAAGTGGAGTGTGAACAAGTCACAGTAGCACGTCCCAGGTAGCGTGTCTGAACAAGTCACAGGTAGCACGTCCCAGGTGCGTCTGAACAAGTCCAGGAAAGCGATGTCTGAACAAGTCACAGGTAGCACGTTCCAGGTAGCGTGTCTGAACAAGTCACAGGTAGCACGTCCCAGGTAGTGTCTGAACAAGTCAGAGTGGTAGCGTGTCGAACTGGTAGCGTCCCAGGTGTGTCTGAACAAGTCACATGTAGCGTTCAGGTAGTGTTGAACAAGTCACAGGTAGCACGTCAGGTAGTGTCTGAACAAGTCACGGTAGCACGTCCCAGGTAGCGTGTCTGAACAAGTCAGGTAACGTTCCAGGTTGTGTCTGACAAGTCGTAGCACGTCCCAGGTAGCGTCTGAACAAGTCACGTAACACGTTCCAGGTAGTGTGTCTAACAAGTCACAGGTAACGTTCAGGTAGCGTGTCTGAACAGTCGGTAGCGTCCGGTGTGTCTGAACAAGTCACGGAGCGCCCGGTAGCGTGTCTGAACAGTCACAGGTAGCACGTTCAAGGTAGTGTCTGAACAAGTCGGTAGCACGTTCAGGTGTGTTTCTGACAGTCGGTAGCGTTCAGGTGTGTGTCTGAACAAGTCAGGTAACACGTTCCAGGTAGTTGTTGAACAAGTCGTAGCACGTTCAGGTACTGTCGAACAAGCCGGTAGCACGTTCAGTACTGTCTGAACAAGTCACAGTAGCGTTCCGGTCTGTGTCTGAACAAGTCTAGGACGTTCAGGTACTGTGTCTGAACAAGATAGCGTTCAGGTACTGTCTGAACAAGTCGGTAGCGTTCAGTACTGTCGAACAAGTCAGTAGCGTTCAGGTACTGTGTCTGAACAAGTCCGGTAGCACGTTCAGGTACTGTCTGAACAAGTCACGGTAGCACGTTCCAGGTACTGTCTGAACAATTCACAGGTAGCACGTCCCAGGTGTGTCAACAAGTAGGTAGCACGTCCCAGGTGTGTCTGAACAAGTCACAGTAGCGTCCCAGGTGGTGTGAACAGTCACAGGTAGCGTCCCAGTAGTGTGTCTGAACAAGTCAGTAGCACCTACAGGTAGCGTGTCTAACAAGCCGTAACGTTCAGGTAATGTCTGACAGTCAGGTAGCACGTTCAGGTGTGTGTCTGAACAAGTCACAGTAGCACGTCCCAGGTAGTGTGTCTGAACAGTCAGTAGCGTCCCAGGGTGTGTCTGCAATCGGTAGCACGTTCCAGGTGTGTCTGAACAAGTCGTAGCGTGCAGTAGTGTGTCTGAAAAGTCACAGTAGCGTCCCAGGTAGTGTGTCTAACAAGTCAGGTAGTCCCAGGTAGTGTGTCTGAACAAGTCACATAGCACGTCCCAGGTAGTGTCTGAACAAGTCACGGTAGCGCCCAGGTGGTCTGAACAAGTCACAGTAGCACGTCCCAGGTAGTGTGTCAACAGTCAGTAGCACGTCCCGGTAGTGTCTGAACAAGTCACAGGTAGCACGTCCCAGGTAGTGTGTCTGAACAAGTCACAGGTAGCACGTCCCAGGTAGTGTGTCTGAACAAGTCACAGGTAGCACGTCCCAGGTAGTGTGTCTGAACAAGTCACAGGTAGCACGTCCCAGGTAGTGTGTCTGAACAAGTCACAGGTAGCACGTCCCAGGTAGTGTGTCTGAACAAGTCACAGGTAGCACGTCCCAGGTAGTGTGTCTGAACAAGTCACAGGTAGCACGTCCCAGGTAGTGTGTCTGAACAAGTCACAGGTAGCACGTCCCAGGTAGTGTGTCTGAACAAGTCACAGGTAGCACGTTCCAGGTAGTGTGTCTGAACAAGTCCCAGGTAGCGTGTCTGAACAAGTCACAGGTAGCACGTCCCAGGTAGTGTGTCTGAACAAGTCACAGGTAGCACATCCCAGGTAATGTGCATCTGAACAAGTCAGAGTGGAGGGTCCCGAATGCTGTACTTACGCTGCTGTTGTTATATTCATGTTCACTTTAGGCCATATATATATAACATCATTATTACCTCGTGTTAGTGTTTTCCCGGAGGTTTTAGTCTGGGTTCACTTGTTTCATTTCTTTCGCTTTTGTTATTAATATAACAGAACATAAGGAAGCCTGAGCCTCCACGCTGTCTCTCTCTTCTAGTTCCTGCTTTAAGAATCTCCTTGATTTCTTTTTTTTTAGTTTTTCTCTTCTATTGTGCCAATTTTGAACTCTGCTGCTTCTTTTTGTTTTCAACATTCCTTTCTTTACGTTCATACACAAGTGTACCTCCAATTTCTGTCATACTAAAGCAGTGGTTCCCAGACTTTTTGTTTAGTTCACGACTCAAAATTTGAAATCAATTTTGACCCACGACACAAGTGGTACACGAACCCTAGCACATAGTAGTTAACTGAAGTAATCAGCTGTTAGTTACGAATCCGAAAATTGCTGGAGAAAATATTTCGAGGTGGAAAAAAAAAACCTCAGGTACTGGGTTTGTGAGAATTGGGAATCAGGCTTCACATCTCTCCATAATAACGAGAAATTACGTTGTTTTTTTTTCATTTTAGGGTTAGAGGTCGTCCACGAGCCTTGCCAGACGACCCTCGCCATTCTGGGTTCAGGTCGTCACCCTGGGTTTGGCAACCTCAGATTTTAATGCAAATGTAATATGATAACGTCTCCCTCAACTGACTGGCTAACGCTTCCCCCTCCCCTCTCATCCGCTTCCCCCTCCCCTCTCATCCGCTTCCCCCTCCCCTCTCATCCGCTTCCCCCTCCCCTCTCATCCGCTTCCCCCTCCCCTCTCATCCGCTTCCCCCTCCCCTCTCATCCGCTTCCCCCTCCCCTCTCATCCGCTTCCCCCTCCCAACTCCTCTTTCCCCTTTCCCTCCACGTCTTGCAGGATGCATCAATCCACTGCTGTTTTTTTTCTGCTACAATAATGTACTTGTACGTCCAGCAGTTTACACTGATTGCTCAAGTCAACTATTCACTTCCCACTTTTTCTGGGCACAGTCCATCACAATCCTTTCTAAAACAAGCTCTTTGATGCTGATAAAGCTCTCTCGATCCAGAGAATTAGATACCCCTTACCTTCCATAGAACAAACAATAATGATATAACAAACAATATAACAAAACCCAAGATTGGAATCTTCACTTTAAGCCTAGTAACTGCGTGGTTGTATGGCTGGCAGGCAGTTAGTTTGATATCTTTATTATGCACCCCATACCCATCCTGTGGGCGGTAGTCAAAAGATTACAGAGGTATATAATTGGTCCAGAGACTGGACTCCAAAGTTTTGATAGCTGAACAAGTTACAGCGGTAATGAACTAGAGCTGGTCACAATCATGACAAGTTGCAAAGGTAATGAGCTCTAGGTAGAGCTGGTCACAATCATGACAAGTTGCAGGCAGCCCCTCGCTCCTGACACATTATCATTACTCTCACCACCGAGGCAGATACTGGAATTTCTTTTATTAACTAACATGATGTTATCTAACATAATAACTATATTACTTTGATTAAGAAACCAATTTATTTTTTGCTGAGCCAAGAATTCTGTAGCCGTTGTTATTTTCAGAACAATCTGTGTTTCTTTTAGGTATTTAGATTGATAATCGTGTGGGTGGCACTCTGTTAATATTGAGGAAGTTGATCACCTGAAGATGGTTGCCATGGTGGCCACACATTACCTGAGAATTACTCTAATAGTCTGTAATATTATTTGTAGTGAATCTGAATAAAATGAATGTGTGTGTACTCACCTATATGTGGTTGCAGGGGTCGATTCATAGCTCCTGGCCCCGCCTCTTCACTGGTCGATACTAAGTCACTCTCTCATTGCTCCATGAGCTTTATCATACCTCTTCTTAAAGCTATGTATGGAATTTGCCTCCACTTCTACACTCTCCAGATTATTCCACTTCCTGACAACTCTAAGGCTAAAGAAATACTTCCTAACATCTTTATGACTCATATGGGTTTTCAGCTTCCAATTGTGGTCCCTTTTTCCTGTATCCCATTTCTGAAACATTCGAGCCCTGTCCACCTTATCAATTCCTCTCAGTATTTTATACGTCGTTATCATGTCCCCCCTATCCTTATTATCCTCTAGTGTCATCAGATTGAGTTCCCCATAATCTCTCCTCGTAAGACATACCCTTCAGTTCCAGGACTAATCTTGTTGCAAACTTTTGCACTTTCTCCAATTTCTTGACGTGTTTGACTAAGTGTGGGTTCCATACTGGTGCTGCATACTCCAGTATGGTCCTGACGTACACGGTGTACAATGTCGTGAATGACTCCTTACTCAGATGTCGAAATGCTATTCTCAGGTTTGCCAAGCGCCCATATGCTGCAGCAGTTATTTGATTGATGTGTGCCTCAAGGGACAAGTTCGTTATAATGCTTACCCCAAGATCCTTTCTTTATGTGACGTTTGCAACATTTGATCCCCTAACCTGTACTCCGTCTGCGGTCTTCTTTGTGTGTTTATACTCACCTATTTGTGGTTGTAGAGATCGAGTTATAGCTCCTGACCCCGCTTCGTCGGTGGTCGCTACTAGGTTCACACTCTCCCTGCTCCATGAGCTTTATCATACCTTTTCTTAAAGCTATGTATGGTTCCTACCTCCACTACATCACTCTCCAGACTGTTCCACTTCCTGACAACTCTGTGACTGAAGAAATAATGCCTAACATCCCTGTGACCCATCTGAGTTTTCAACTTCCATTTGCAACCCCTTGTTCTTGTGTCCCATCTCTGAAACATTCTGTCCCTATCCACCTTTTCAATTCCTCTCAGAATTTTATGTCGTTATCATGTCCTCCCTGTCTCTCCAGGTCGATTTCCCTTAATATCTCCTCGTAGGACATAACCCTTTGCTCCAGGACTAGTCTTGTTGCAAACCTTTGCACTTTCTCTAGTTTCTTTACGTGCTTGGCTAGGTGTGGGTTTCATACTGGTGCTGCATACTCCAATAAGGGCCTAACGCATACGGTGTTCAGTCTTGAACGATTGCTTATTGAGGTATCGGAACGCTATTCTTAGGTTTGCCAGGCGCGTGTGTGTGTGTACGTACCTACATAAGTGCTCTCTAAGTTTTATGTAATGTAGCAGTATCTTCCTGCGCTCATGAAAGTGTATCCTCACAGTGTCAAGTGTATCCTCACAGTGTCAAGTGTATCCTCACAGTGTCAAGTGTATCCTCACAGTGTCAAAGTGTATCCTCACAGTGTCAAGTGTATCCTCACAGTGTCAAGTGTATCCTCACAGTGTCAAGTGTATCCTCACAGTGTCAAGTGTATCCTCACAGTGTCAAGTGTATCATCACACTGACAAGTATGACCTGAGTATCACTCATTCACACTTGAACTGATGTGTGTGTGTGTGTGTGTGTGTGTGTGTGTGTGTGTGTGTGTGTGTGTGTGTGTGTGTGTGTGTGGCGTGGCCCGCCCTTCCTACTTCATCTCCCTGGCTTGGTGTCAGCAGGGCGGGGCAGCCCTCATACTGGTGTCAGCAGGGCGGGGCAGCCCTCATACTGGTGTCAGCAGGGCGTGGCAGCCCTCACACTGGTGTCAGCAGGGCGGGGCAGCCCTCACACTGGTGTCAGCAGGGCGTGGCAGCCCTCACACTGGTGTCAGCAGGGCGGGGCAGCCCTCACACTGGTGTCAGCAGGGTGGGGCAGCCCTCACACTGGTGTCAGCAGGGCGGGGCAGCCCTCACACTGGTGTCAACAGGGCAGGGCAGCCCTCACACTGGTGTCAGCAGGGCGGGGCAGCCCTCACACTGGTGTCAGCAGGGCGGGGCAGCCTCACACTGGTGTCAGCAGGGCGTGGCAGCCCTCACACTGGTGTCAGCAGGGCGGGCAGCCCTCACACTGGTGTCAGCAGGGCGGGGCAGCCCTCACACTGGTGTCAGCAGGGCGGGGCAGCCCTCACACTGGTGTCAGCAGGGCGGGGCAGCCCTCACACTGGTGTCAGCAGGGCGGGGAAGCCCTCACACTGGTGTCAGCAGGGCGGGGCAGCCCTCACACTGGTGTCAGCAGGGCGGGGCAGCCCTCACACTGGTGTCAGCAGGGCGGGGCAACCCTCACAATGGTGTCAGCAGGGCGGGGCAGCCCTCACACTGGTGTCAGCAGGGCGGGGCAGCCCTCACACTGGTGTCAGCAGGGCGGGGCAGCCCTCACACTGGTGTCAGCAGGGCGGGGCAGCCCTCACACTGGTGTCAGCAGGGCGGGGCAACCCTCACAATGGTGTCAGAAGGGCGGGGCAGCCCTCACACTGGTGTCAGCAGGGCGGGGCAGCCCTCACACTGGTGTCAGCAGGGCGGGGCAACCCTCACAATGGTGTCAGAAGGGCGGGGCAGCCCTCACACTGGTGTCAGCAGGGCGGGGCAGCCCTCACACCATGTATTGTTCTCTAGTGACGCTGTGAACTCTTACAGTGAAAGCTGGAAATTGTATTGACGCTTTCTCACAGTCACTGAGTCTACAACTTTCTCACAGTCACTGAGTCTACAACTTTCTCACAGTCACTGAGTCTACAACTTTCTCACAGTCACTGAGTCTACAACTTTCTCACAGTCACTGAGTCTACAACTTTCTCACAGTCACTGAGTCTACAACTTTCTCACAGTCACTGAGTCTACAACTTTCTCAGTCACTGAGTCTATAACTTTCTCAGTCACTGAGTCAGTCTATAACTTTCTCAGTCACTGAGTCTACAACTTTCTCAGTCACTGAGTCTACAACTTTCTCAGTCACTGAGTCTACAACTTTCTCAGTCACTGAGTCTACAACTTTCTCAGTCACCGAGTCTATAACTTTCTCACAGTCACTGAGTCTACAACTTTCTCAGTCACCGAGTCTATAACTTTCTCACAGTCACTGAGTCTACAACTTTCTCAGTCACTGAGTCTATAACTTTCTCAGTCACTGAGTCTACAACTTTCTCAGTCACTGAGTCTACAACTTTCTCAGTCACTGAGTCTACAACTTTCTCAGTCACTGAGTCTATAACTTTCTCACAGTCCCTGAGTCTATAACTTTCTCACAGTCCCTGAGTCTATAACTTTCTCACAGTCCCTGAGTCTATAACTTTCTCACAGTCCCTGAGTCTATAACTTTCTCACAGTCCCTGAGTCTATAACTTTCTCACAGTCCCTGAGTCTATAACTTTCTCACAGTCCCTGAGTCTACAACTTTCTCACAGTCCCTGAGTCTATAACTTTCTCACAGTCACTAAGTCTATAACTTTCTCACAGTCCCTGAGTCTATAAAGTTATCAGTGCCCAATCTATAACTTTCTCAGTCTTCCATGTATAACTTTTTCATAGTCTTCCATCTATAACTTCGTCACAGTCTCTGTTCAGCAACTTTTCATCCCGTTTTCTCTTTCCTCCATTTTTTTATTATAACCTATATTGTTACTATGAGGAAGGGGGTCTCCGCCCCCTGACCTCGCAGACGGTGCGTCTGGTGGGGAAGATGCAGACCCTACTTAAACATTAACAGTGAACGTTGGAATACCAACGCTTTAAAATACTCTTGTATGTTCCGCGGTGCCAGACGCCAGTTCCTTGTTTTCGTTATTTAATTGTTACCTGTCAAGTGGATATGAATACAAGTAAATTAAGATAACCTTAAGTAACCTAATCCAACGTGACATAATATTCAATGGGAATTTTATTTGTAGTCTTAGACTGAGGCCAACAAGAGACCAGATCTTGAGGGGTGACATTAATATATGTACTTATATAGAGGTGGGCCCCGCTTATACAGCAGGTTAGGTTCCATGCTGTTCCTGTAAGGCTGAAATCGCTGTAAAGTGAGTCACTTTTTTTTTCACTTTCAAATATGTATACAAGCCTGATAACATGTTTACACTGACAAATATTAAGTAAGCAATATAGCTAGGCCAAAAAAAATGCATACGTATATAGTACAGACATTACTTACCATAAAATTCATCCTTAGCTTGTAGTGAGTGAATATGTTTATTGTAGGAAGTTTGAATAAATGAAGAATGGGTATAATTGAAAACCGCTGTATTAGCTAACGAAGTGCTGTAATGCGGGGCCCTCCTGTATGTGTGTATGGGACAGGTTACTATTGCGTTGTATTTCTTTCATTGTGTTCCTTCAATAAAGTCAGATTTTCAGATGCATTACAAAAGCATGTTTTAACACTCGTCGTTGGTTGCACGACACCCAGGCAGTAATTATGCCACGGTGGTCATGAGATACAGAGATTTAACCTAGAATCACTCAAAGCCAGATCGTGTGATTATCTCCATTACTGGCCAGTGAGGGACTTTGTATCTTCCTCTCAACTCCCACTGTTTAGGAGAGCGAGAGTAGCGAGTAAAACAGGAAGGAATAAAGGAAGAAAGTAGATGAAGGCGGTGAATGAAAGCACCGAGGGAGGGGACGTAGGGTGGGAAGTGTTGTTCTCTATTGAAAAGTGTGAGGGCAGATTGGGGCTTGTCACATTGATGACAACACAAAAGAGAGATAACGAGAGTGTGTAGTGAAAGATACAGGAAGTTACAGCCGGTTTTGCAGTTTATTTCCTTTGTGGCATGACTAAAAACTAGTTAGGTTAAGAGAGTTGTGTTCTGTTTGTTGTCTTGTGTTGTAGTGCTTGTGTGTACGCACCTAGTTGTACTCACCTAGTTGTGGTTGCAGGGGTCGAGTCATAGCTCCTGGCCCCGCCTCTTCACTGGCCGCTACTGGGTCACGATCCCTGCTCCATGAGCTTCATCATACCTCTCCTTAAAGCTATGTATGGAATCTGCCTCCACTACATCGCTTCCCAAGCTATTCCACTTCCCGACCACTCTATGACTGAAGAAATACTTCCTAACATCCCTGTGATTCATTTGAGTCTTCAACTTCCAACTGTGTCCCCTTGTTGCTGTGTCCCATCTCTGGAACATTCTGTCTCTGTCCACCTTGTCTATTCCTCTCAGTATCTTATATGTCGTTATCATGTCCCCCCTATCTCTCCTGTCCTTCAGTGTCGTCAGGTCGATTTCCCTTAACCTCTCCTCGTAGGACATACCCCTTAGCTCCGGGACTAGTCTTGTGTGTGTGTGTACTCACCTAATGAGTACACACCTAATGAGTACACACACACACAAGACTAGTCCCGGAGCTAAGGGGTATGTCCTACGAGGAGAGGTTAAAGGAAATCGACCTGACCTGTGTATGTGTGTGTGTGTGTGTGTGTGTGTGTGTGTGTGTGTGTGTGTGTGTGTGGCCTCACCTAGTTGTGGTTTGTTGCAGGGGTCGAGTCATAACTCCTGTGTGTGTACTCACCTATTTGTACTCACCTATTTGTGGTTGCAGGGGTCGAGAGACTGCTCCTGGGCACGCCTCTTAACTAACCGCTACTAGGACCTCTCTCTCCCTGCCCCATGAGCTTTATCATATCTCGTCTTAAAGCTATGTATTGTTCCTGCCTCTACTACATCACTTGCTAGAGACTATTCCACTTCCTGACAACTCTATGACTGAAGAAATACTTCCTAACATCCCTTTGACTCATCTGAGTCTTCAACTTCCAATTGTGACCCCTTGTTTCTGTGTCCCCTCTCTGGAACATCCTGTCTCTGTCCACCTTATCTATTCCTCGCAGTATTTTGTATGTCGTTATCATGTCTCTCCTAACCCTCCTGTCCTCCAGTGTCGTCAGGCCGATTTCCCTTAACCTTTCTTCGTAGGACATTCCCCTTAGCTCTGGAACTAACCTTGTTGCAAACCTTTGCACTTTCTCTAATTTCTTGACGTGCTTGACCAGGTGTGGGTTCCAAACTGGTGCTGCATACTCCAGTATGGGCCTGACGTACACGGTGTACAGAGTCTTGAACGATTCCTTACTGAGGTATCGGAACGCTATTCTCAGGTTTGCCAGGCGTCCATATGCTTCAGCAGTTACCTGGTTGATGTGTGCTTCCGGAGACGTGCTTGGTATTATACTCACCCCAAGATCTTTCTCCTTGAGCGGGGTTTGCAGTCTTTGGCCACCTAGTCTATACTCTGTTGTCTTCTTTGCCTTTTCCCGATCTTCATGACTTTGCATTTGGTGGGGTTAAATTCGAGAAGCCAGTTGCTGGACCACACGTCCAGCATGTTCAGGTCTCTTTGTAGTCCTGCCTGATCCTCATCTGATTTAATTCTCATCATTAACTTTACATCATCTGCAAACAGGGACACTTGTGTGTGTGTGTGTTTGTGTGTGTGTGTGTGTGTGTGTGCGTGTGTATGCGTGTGTGTGTGCGTGCGCTTGCTTGCTGTGTTGTAGTGGGGGATGGTTCAGAGGACACAACAAGAGCACATCGGTCAGGTTCTGGTCTCTAAAGGATGTTGAACTTTTCTGCCGGAACTCCCCAACCTCCCCGTCTCCCCAGCCTCTCTGTCTTCCCATCTCCCCTAGCCTCTCTGTTTTCCCGTCTCCCCAACCTCTCTGTCTTCCCGTCTCCCCAGCCTCCCTGTCTTCCCGTCTCCCCAGCCTCCCTGTCTTCCCGTCTCCCCAGCCTCCCTGTCCTCCCGTCTCCCTAGCCTCCCCGTTTTCCCGTCTCCCCAGCCTCCGTCTTCCCGTCTCCCTAGCCTCTCCGTTTTCCCGTCTCCCCAGCCTCCCTGTTTTCCCGTCTCCCTGTCTTCCCGTCTCCCCAGCCTCCCTGTCTTCTCGTCTCCCCAGCCACCGCTTTAGTTGCTATCTGAGCGGCTAGTTTATTGAGTACCCGCTGCTTATCCTGTGAATGGTAGCGCAAAAAGAAAGAAAAAGATTACAGAGGTCACAATGGATCTATATCCACAGAAGTGTAACTGTAAATCCTTCCTTAATAATTTGTGTATATCCGTGTATAGCTTCATACATAAGCTTGCTGCATTCAGGTCTCAGGATATTAAGCGCAAGTGATGAGGTCGTAGTTTACACTAACTTAAGAGCGACAAGTGCGGCAAACTGTTCAGTTGGGAAGGTAGAAGCTCAATTATTAATTCTGATACACCTCTGGGTTATGTTATCATCCCTGTCAGGATCAACACCCACACTGGGGACTCCCTCAACACCCACACACTGGGGACTCCCTCAACACCCACACACTGGGGACTCCCTCAACACCCACACACTGGGGACTCCCTCAACACCCACACACTGGGGTGGTACACAAGGGAAAGAAATCGACCTCTCAAGGTAATCTTCAAAGCAGAATCAGCCCGCACCACGATCCTGCAAGAGAAAGCACGGCTGAGGACGAATCAGGGGTACTGGAATGTATACCTAGATCGGGACAGAACGCAGGAAGAAAGGGAGGCCACGAATTCAAATTCAAATTCAAATTCAAATCCTTTATTTCATGTAATACAAGGTGGGGGGTACTTATAGTTATACATTAAAGTTGATATTACAAGATGGCCAATAATATGCCTAGGTATGCCTAGGCTTTTCAGGCAGTCTTATGATAGGTCTTACTCAATAGCTATACAATGGATATACAGATTGTAAGGTTAGGTTTACAAAATTTAGGTACTGGAATTTAAACATTGAGAATTTAACAATTAGTATAAAAAGTTAGCAATTAGTTTATATATTAATGATAAAGGTGATATATTGGCATAATATAGATTCTATATTGGAGTATCTTAGGCAAACTTATGACTAGCTTAAGTATTATGGAGCAATAGTTGTATTAGAATTTTGGTTGGAACTGTGCAAATTAAGGGAATCACAGATATCAATAAGTGTATTTTGCTGTGTTAGTAATGTGCAAATTAAGGAGAATCACAGATATCAATAAGTGTATTTTGCTGTGGATATGTGCAAGATAAAGTAGTTTTCGATATGGTTAACTACCGGTTGGGTGCGTAAGTGAGATAAGATGTTTTTAACGGTGCTTTTGAAAATGGAGGTTGTGTCTGCAGTTCTAGAGTTTTCAGGCAGGGAGTTCCAGATTTTAGGCCCTTTTATGCGCATTGAATTTTTGTATAGATTTAGTCGGACACGGGAATGTCAAAGAGATGTTTATGTCTG